>VZSC01017645.1:84444-142680 GCA_013398225.1 Steatornis caripensis | reverse complement strand
AAAAAAAAAAAAAAGGGGTTGACTGCTAGCTGGGTAGAGAGGAAGCTCAGAGCATCTCTCTCCTGGGAGGGAGGAACAAATGAGACATCCTCAGCTGCCCTCAGGGTTTGTAAGAGCAGCCCTTGGATCTTATCTTTATCTGCTTTGCTGAAGCCCAATCACAGGGAAACGGGCAAGTGCAAACTTTTCGGGCAAGTACAAACTTTTCAGGAGGTCAGAGAGGACTCTCCCACCCACTAACCCACCCCAGGAGCACACTGCCCAGCTCTTCAGAGCAGCACAGCCCTCCCGTGCTCTTCAAACCTTCCTGTTTCTCCATCAGCTGAGCAGCAGAAGGTGACAGCAGGAGGAACAACTGCTCTTCTGCAACATGCAGCAAGCCCAGCTTGGCTTCATGAAGACGTGCCTCCTGCACCAGGGCTCAAAACACCGACAGTGACTCCGGGCCAGCTCCCACCACCTTCCCAGAAAAAGCACATTTTAAATTTTGCTCCCATCCACAAATATTGTTCCCTGCATCACAGGGCCAAGCAACATAACCAGGCTGGAAACTGGCTCTTGCTCTCTCCTGGAACCAGAACCAAGGTAAATGATAGCCTTGGTGCAGCTGTTTATTTCCTCTGGCTGACATGGTTTGGTGGGAAATTGTCTCCAAAAATAAATTTTAGAAAAGTCTCCAGCCCCCACAGGTACAGACAGACAATAAAATGCTTCTGAGAGCAAGCAATATAAAAAACTGCTAGTGTTGAAGTGAATTGTTTACAGCCAACACTAAGATTTGTCAGAGGTTTCAGCAACCCCTTTATGGCTAATGATATCCAGAGCAGGAGGCCCGGCAAATCGAGACCTGTTAAAAAGAGAAACCAGAGGGTTCGTACAAGCAAACCGGCATCAGGCAGCTAGAAAAATAACGTACAGGTCTGGCTGACATATTCCCTCTGTCATAGAGGTGGAGATGGAGAAAAATCATCATGATTTAACAACAGAGGCCATGGGAAGAGCAGCCTGTCTGGGTGGGGAAGGTGGAGTTCCCACGCTCTAAGCAATGTCTGCCAGCAGCAGGATTGAGTCTTCACAAGCCAAAGGTGTGGGACAGCCTCAAGCAGGATGCTCAGCTCACCACGTGGTCCAGCTCAAGGACTCCGGGGTCCTCGCGAGGTCCGACCGAGCACCAGTGACCAGGCAGTCCCACGTGCGTCCTCGCGATGCTCCCACGCAAGGGCAGGTAGCTGTGCCTCAGCCGCCACATGCAACCCCCTCAGCCAACTTCTTCCAAGCCAACCGCAATTTAGATGAGAGCAGATGCTGTACTTAAAACCTGCATATTTAAGAACCCCACACACAGAGCCTGAATTATTCATGGACAGGACCAGCAGACGCTTTGATATTGTGCCACACAATGGCACTGGCTCACTCGGGAAGAGAAGAAATACTTGTGTGTCTCCGCAGGCTCCCCTACGAGCACCTCGTTCACCTCTTTCTCCAGGAACCCAAAACTTGGAGCCCTCTTTGGCAGTTCTGGGTGGCTGGAGCACTCCCTGGACCAAGGACTTGAGGGGCATCGCACGTTTCAGCAGGCACGCTGCAGACATTGCAAGATCACCCTTCCTCCCTCAGAATAAATCCGGTTCAAGATCACGCACGGGAAAGTTGCTTCATGAATTTTTTACCTCTCCATCTCAGCCAAGGCAAAGCCCAGGTTTCCCCTCAAACCTCCCTTCCAGGGCACGCTGGCCCATTTCACAAAGTCTGGTACCTCCACATCAGCTCTGCACCCTCCGTGCCCACCCACAGACGTGTCCCCGGCCCACAAGACAAGGCCTGACCCCGGCACCAAGTGTCCGCACATCAGCATCTGCCCGTGCCAGCCGCTATTTTCCCACGTTCATTTATGGGGAGGAAAAAAACCCACAGCTCCCAGCACATCATTTCAAGTGTGAAGAGACACAGAAACGTACGGTTGCAGGGATTTCAGCTGCACCGCCGCGCACTCCCGAGAAAAGGGTCACCTTTAAAAATGGAAACTTAATTAAAGACCATAAATAAAATCAGATCGGTCGCGCTGTTAACTCGGGAGCAGTTGGTGCCATTTGGCCCAGCACAGATGAAGATCGAGAGCTGCACGTGATTTCCAGCGGCCACGCACACCGCCCCGGCTTCCCACCGCTCCCCGGGCTCTTCAGCCAGCAGGATTAATCACATTCAATAAGCACAGTAATTAGGCCTGCTCTCATGCTATATTGCACATGGCTATCTCGGATGGCTGCAGAAACACAGCGGCTGCTTAACGTGTCCTAAGTGTCGTACTTCGGATCAACACCGGCCAAACTCTTCAAACTCCTCATGACGGCTAAGCAGAAAGGCTCCAAAAAAGGAGCACGGTCTCATGAACTGGGAAAATAATCTCCTATGAAAATAGTGACTCATGTTATTCTGGATAAACGCGGAATATACTGTGTTAACATGCATACCGCTTATTTACAGCCACGTTTTCTGCCAGGGAAGCCATTATCCACCCCAGCATTCCTGTGTTAATACGGAATCGTTGCTCTAAAATCGTACTGCGTATGAAAAGTCAGAAAAACCCAGTTCCTTGATTTTTCAGACCCCTCACCCCACTGGCACCTGCCATTCAACACTCAACCCAGTTTTTCTCACTTTTTTTGTGGACCAAAATATATATAGAAGAGGAAAAAAAAAACCCTAATCCTTGTCACCTTGCCAGGACATTCCTCTGCAAGTATTCACGGTACGACTTGTACCAACAGCAGATCCTGAAATACTTCTCTTCGCTCCTGCAGTCCAGTTGGCACAGCCAACCGAACAAGCTAAGGGGAAGTCTGTGGATCCTTCCAAGAAAAAGCCTGCTACCAAAAAAAACTATCAAGGAAAGCAGCACAGCCCTGCAAAGACAGACAGGGCTGACTTTCCCTATAGCAACAGATTCAGAACGGTTCAAGTTTTCCTTCCTTCTCCCAAGCCAGAATTGCTGTGCAGGGAATCCAAGTCTCATCCACCAAGGCGCGACGATGACTCTCAAGGCTGACGTACTCAGAGAAGCGGAGTCTGCAACTCCCCAGCATCTCCTGCAGGACTGGGCTGCCCAGCGCAGGAAGCAGGAGGCACGTCACCCCTCAAGGAGGAGAGCCCACGATGGTCTGACACTTCAGGAATGGGTTCTCCCCATCCTGCCTGACAGCACGCTCAGCTGTGGGGACATGCCGCTGCCTGAGCCTCACATTCCACAAGCTTCTTTCTCAGGGAGCCCCAAAACGTGGGACCATCTCAGCACCCTATTCCTTCCAGCAAGTTACCACTGAACAGGTTTTCGTCACCAATACCCGATTCATACTTAAAACACAGTGCCCATGGTGAAACGCTTTACCGCTTGTTCCGTTTTCACTGGACTACAACTAACCAACGCTCTGGTGCCTACAGCAAAACTGCCGCCAGGAGAGACAGAGAAACTGCGAAGCTGTACAAAGACCACCTAAGCAAGCCCAAGTGATTTCTGCAGGATTTAAAGCATCCATGGGTCATGCCTCTAATGACACATGCAAAGACAGCCTGCTGGGGCTTTAGAGATCTGCTCACGGTAAAGGCAGAGTCAAACTGGGGGACATCCCCCAAAAACCAGCACAAAGCGAGTCCCTGCGCTGTCCAGGAGAGGAGGGCAAACAGCAGCTGCCTACCAGGCAGGTGGGCTCAGAGGAAGCGGGACCCAGCGGCCAGAGGGCTGAACCGAGGACTGCAGGCACTGCTCCGGATCAGCGTGACACACAGCGATGGCAGGGCAGGAACGCCCTTCTGAACACGCACAGGGCTCGATCTCCAGCGCTGTCAGTCTGCCACCTTCCACTTTCACCAGACTCACAAATTTATTTCTTTGAGGAGGGGAATGATCCTGGAAGAGCATCAGCCACAACAACCAACACCAGCCGGGCTGCCTCCCCTCAACACCCGAAGCAATGGGGGACTGGAAGGGTTCCCCTCCACCAACACTTGCTTCAAGGGGAGGATTGCCTCCCGCCCGCCACTGCTGCGTGCCACGCTGCGAACCAAGGTGAGGGTCTTCCATTCAGACACAGCACATCCCTATGCTTCCCTCTACTTACCCTTCTGTGCCTGCTTTGTGCAGGTTATTTGTTTCTCTCCTCCCCAGCCCCTCACGCTGAGAGCCAGCTGCCTCTGCTCAAAAACCATCAATTGCTGCCCAGGCACAAAGCCAAAGTGCTTACAGATGTGCTTGGCACGAACCTGCCAAAGGGACTCAGCTGCAGAGGGGCTGTTTCCGCCACCCTCCCTTGTCCAGGCTTTACTCCATACCAGGCAGAGCCAGAGCTATTTTTTGGGGTGGACATCAATGACCAACCCAACCTGCTCCAGAAGCCCCACGGTCTTGGCCCTTAAGCACCTGAGGAACTCTTAGATTATCAACCAAACACCTATGGGTTCCATTTACAACACATCAGGCGCTGTTTTAGAGCGGATCCTCACACCACAAATACGAAAAAGCAAAGCCCCCATGGGATAGCTTTTGACGCGTAACGCTTAAAGATGCGGAGAAACAGTAGTTGGCTTTGCAAACGGACTAACACCTCCCCAGCCCCACCACCACCCAGTCTGAATGACTTCAATAATTAATTACACTGGGTGGAAAATTTCTGCGGACTCGCCATCCTGCATCCCCAGATGCCCAACAATTTATTTTTTTTAACAAGTCTATATCCCAGCATTTTGGCACAAAACGCCAACTGAGCTAAACCTAAGTGGTATTTTTAGCTTTATTACCCAGTATAATTTTTGCCAAAGTTCAATTCTTCAGATGTTACAGGGGAAAAAGGACGAAACCTAAGTTGGGTTGTGTTATAAAAAAGTTCCTTTTTATAGCATGCCAAAACTTCACCGTTCAGATTGAAAGTACTGGAGTAGCCATCATAACCATTTGGATGCATATCTAGAACCGGCAACCTCCGTCAACGTTTACCCACTCTCACGTGATTGTCAATGCCAAAATATTTACCCACATACGTGTAATTGTCAAAACAAAAATAAGCTTGCAGAGTCTGAATCATTTCCAAGCTGAAGCAAGATGCCCAGATGACCACGCTAGGTTAGGTGTGTGGTACAGCAGACGCCAAGGCTTACAGTTGGGGTTTTTTATCTACAGGGAAGAACCAAGGTATTTTTTTTGAAATAGCATATTCAGGCCTTGAAGCCTTCCTTTTACTGGAGAGCAGAACTGGTTCTCCACTTTGCAAACTGTAAGTAGTGTGAAAAACAAAACCAGGCAGGAGCATGTTGCTGGGTCTTCTTTACCCATCTCCCCCAAATTTAGCTGAATCTGACCCACTTCCAACTTAACCGTCTTACCCTGCACTAAGAAATCAAAGCAAGACAAGGCAACGTAACATGCCGCAATAAATCACTATTTATTTATTATATTATCAGTAGCCATTGTATTATATTATTATATTATCACTAGCCACCAGAAGTGACGTTACCCTCTGTACATGCAGGTGCCACGGGCACAATCCAGAAGAGCACACCCAGGAGGACAGATGCAAAGCTAACTTTGGAGGCTGCCTTTTGCCTCAAAATTCTCATGGGGTTGTTTCTGCTGAGCCCCAAGCAGAACTCGTCCCACTAGGAAAAGAGGGTCCTGTCTGCATCTACGCCCTTATGCATCCAGCACCCTGAGGTCTTTCTCCTCTTCCCTAACAACTAGGATTTTAGAGAAACAGATTCGTCTCTGTGACTCTGCAGTTTTTAGTCTTAGCTCGACTAAAGAATAAGCATAAAAAAAATGCTTTGCACAAATCTACTGTAGCGAGTCTCTTATTTCACTTCCAGAGCAGTTTTTTTTCCAAAACCAATGAGCATCAAATGCAGAAGAGAAACTGTGAAAGAGCAGCGTTTTGCGACGAAACAGAGTGAGAGCGATGGCCTTCGGAACAGAGCAGCTCCTGCAGTTAAAGCATCTAGAGCACTTCCAGCCACACCGCGCTTGCCTGAGGCGCACCCAGAAACGCTGCCAACCTCCCACGGCAGGCTCCGAAAGCAATGCGCGACATGGGGAGAGCCGCGAGGGGAGCAGACAGGAAAAAAGCAGCTTGGAGAAATTTGTGAGGGGAATGCAGAAAGAGAAACAAAACCAATGAAAGCGGGAAGAAGAGCAGCAGAAGAAGCAGCGGAGACGCACAGTGGAAACGAGCTCTTTTCACTCCTCCCTTCACCTTCGGGAGCCACAGACCATCCCGACAACACAGCTTTATTTTCTACACTGAAGAAAGCTGACGCAACCAGTTACAGCAACGTGTAGCTTCACGGAAGTGAAGGGGGGGAGGTTTTTCGGTTGTTTGGTGGTTTTTTAAGAAGCCTTTAAAACGCACGACAGTCCAAGGGAAGCAATCAGAAGGAAAAGGTGCCGCTTGCACGAGCACAAGGAAGCTAAGACTGGCACAGAGACTGAGCACAGTCAGTACCAACACACAACACAACATTGCCCAGGTCTCCCACAGCCCTTCTGTGCATCACAGCGCTGCACAAAACGCTCACTAATGCAGTCGGGATGCCCACGGCCTGGGGGAAGGCGGGGAGCCGATACCTTTCATTGCCGGGCTGGAACTCAGAGAGCAAGGATGGCCTCCGCCTCTGCGGCTGCATGATAGACCCCGGTGGGAGGTGGGAAGCAAAATCCCTGGAATGATGCTGGTACTCCAACAGCGCGACGTCCTGCGGAAACAGACACAGAAGAGCTCATTAGGCTGGTAGCAACTTTCAAGCAAGCACTGAACTTCAAGAACTCAGAAAAAAACCATGTAAGATGCTTCTCCTTTGAAGCACCGGGTGCTGGACCACGCAGCTCAGGGCTTTCTGCCCCCACCCGCAACAGGGGCTCCCAGTAGCCCCCAGTCCCGCACCGTGCTGGGACAGTAGCTCGGCCCCCCCGTCCAACCTGCCTTCAGCCTTTTACTGGGGCTGCTCGCAGGCTGGCTCCTGGGACGGGACCCCAGCAAGCTCAACCCAGTCACCAAGCACGCACACAGGGATTTTTGGCATCCAAGCAGTCCTGATGACAACTTCAAATTCAAGAGGAAGAACAAGTAAGAGGAAAATTAAAAGTCACAGGATACTTTCAGCTTCAATAAGCCACGCAGCAGTACGGAGAAAGAAAATTTTTTTTAAAAAAAAGAAAGAAGAGAAATCACAAGTGTTATCTTGAGAGCATCCTTTTAAACACAGCTCCCCTGGGCTGAGCTCAAGGGGTTTGAAAGGACAGTTTGCTACTTATTATGTGTACGTCCCTTTTGTTCCTTGACCCTTGGAGAGTACAGTACAGTATGTTCCTGATTTTAATTAAATAAGAAGCCCTCCCGCTCTGTGCCACAGACTGATTCCAGCAACAGTATTTTAGCAGCTACATTCAACTTCTATTTTTTATTTGCAGATATACTTGACCAGAAGACTAACCATCTAATTAACTAAGACCTTCAGCAATGGCACAGAAAGCAGAATATCCCTGGTAACACTGACACACATTTATGTTAGAAGAGCCAATCCCGTCTGGGAGCCTATTTTGAACAATTCTCAATCGCAACCAAATAGCTCCAATTCCCTCAAAAAGAAAAAAGAAATTTCAGAGTCTAAAAATAAATAAATAAAAATCAATAAATAGAATACCAAGTGCATGCAGTTGGGGGTGGGCAGGGGACCCTCAGCCCTAACAGCTGCACTAGAAATTATTTGATCTCCCATAGTGAAGACTGATGTGCTCCAGCACTACGGAAGCTGGAGAAGTGCCCCAGCAAGATGCATGGCAGGCAAAGAAAGGATTCGGGAGCTTAAACAGCAACACACTGCCCTCAGAGACCCCCTCTCCCAAGCTGTGAGCGAGCAGAGCAGCCCAGCACTGGCTGCCACACTCTCCTCCAGCCAGCTGCAGGGGAGAAGGAAATACCAAAGCCCAACACCTTTGGCCACCAAAGGATAAAACAAGATGTTTGCACGGTAGCTTTGTGGAAAGCCAGAAGAAAAAAAGAAACTGTAAGCACTCCGTCCAGGGGAGCCAAGAAAAGCAGATCCCCTACCCCACACTCACGCTCTCTCTAACAAAAGCTGAAAAGGCCAACTATCGAATGGAGGAGGAAGGGGAATGGTGGTGTCTGATGGCTTCTCCTTGTGCCTACAAAGGTGCGGCAGTTTTTGGAATCAGGTTCATTTCTCCCCAGCATCAGACAGTAGTGTGGTGCTGCTCCTTCTCTGTTCTGACCGATGCTGGGAAATACCAGGAACCAGGGACCTCTGCCAGCCCCAAACTCCTGGTCTCCACCTCCAGCCGGGCCATTTCAGATCTCGGTCTCTGGGACAGGGGGTGCCTTCAGACAGGTTCTTGCAACGTAAGGAGGGCACTACTGGGACAGCATCTACCCAGCCTCACGGGGATGCCCACTTCTGCTGTGAATCCAGGCGTTACAGGACGATGCCACCCTGCGATGCTGCTTTTTCTTCATCCACACAGGGGGCCCCGAGTGGCTGCAGGACAGAATTTGCCATCGGTGCAACCACAAATGGGATGAACTCAGACATCTGGAGAGAAGGAGCCCATTAGCGCTTACAGCCCCAGCCGAAGCAGAATTGCTGCCTACAACGAGCTTCCCATGTTCACACTCGTCCTGGTTTTAAATAAAATTAAAAAAAAAAAAAGAAAGCGATGCAGCTCCTGACATCCACCTACAAAACAAACACACCATGTCTGGGAACAAACACGCCAACAGGCCCACAACCAGGATCCTCACCTTCTGTGGGCGTACAAACAAGAATTACCCGTCTGGAAGGCTTGAAGGTTGTGCCCTTGAGAAAGAAAAAAAAAAAAGGCTCTTGCATGTCCCAAGAACCATCTGTTTTTCCTTTTCCCCCTGCCCACACTCAGCTGAGCTTTGCCTTTTCCTCCTCAAACCCTCATCAGAAAATTGCTGGTGGAGCTCTGAGCCTGCCATGACAAGGGAACTCGCTACGCCAGGCCGTTAGCTCGGGGCTGGGATGGCAGACATGCCTCTCCGGCTTCCTCGCTGAGGGCAAGGCTGGCGAGCACCAGCTCCTGCTTTTCCAGACGTCACCCAATTCACTCTGACCTGCTCCGCTTTGATCACATCAGCGTTCAGTTTTACCAGAAGAAAACACAACCTAAAAATTAGTGAGGAGGATTAAAATTGACAAATTTCTCCACCCTGTGATGAGCTGTCAAAGGAACCGTGGGAGATCCGGCAAGATGCAGGTGGATTAATTGCTCAGAAAGTTACTACAGTAAATTGCACTGAGCTATGACTGCGTTTTTCAAACGTAAATGTAGTTCACGAGCTGCCTTCAGAAGAGGTTTCAATTTTGTTTAGCAACATTTTAAAGACGCATGCTGCCAGCACTGCTGCACCTTCCACGCGTGGGCAGAGACAAGGGAGCAGCGTCCAGCACAAGCATGACTTAGTCCCCATCCCGACCTAAAATTTCTAGCACAGCCTTGGCACCTGCTCAAGGGCAGCTATAAGACACCTGAAATAAAGCAAGTAAAAAATTCTGCAGCCCCAAGCTACACGTTGCTCCTTCTCCCCTCTATCGCTTCCCTGGTTTTTGCTCATCCTCTCCCTCTTTGCATTTCTTCCTGCCCTCTTGCAAAACCTCCCCCCACTCCCCTAAATCTGTTGATGTGTTGGAGCACCTTCTCCAGAGCCCTCAATTCTCCCATTGCCTCTGGCTGGGACTTTGTTCCTGCCACACTAGCCTTCCTGTTGTTCCTTGTGGTTCAGGTGCTCCCACGCATATGTACTTTGTGGAAGTTTTGCAGAATTTCATAAATTCAGTAAATGTCATGAAATAGAAATTAAGGAAGCAGAATGACCATGAATAGTCAGGGGCTCTGAGACATCAACAGATTTGGGGGATAGGAGGAGGGCTTGTAGGGGGCAGGGAGAGATGCAAAGAGAAGAACACAGGATGAGCAAGAAGTAGAATTGAGCACCTTGTTGATAGAAATTAAGCTTCTTTACTCAAGACAAAAGAGGGGTAATGTTTCCAAAACAAACCCAAAGCAAAGCAACCAAAATCACTTGGAAAGTCTCAATGTCAAGACCTTACCCTCCTGATCAAACGGCAGCTTCCCAAAACACAACCCCAGGCAAAAGGAACTGCGTCCCCCCTAACCATGTATAAACAAACGGGGCAGAGTTTCCTCTCCCATGACTGCGCCTTCTAGAGCAGTGGATGGTTCCAGAACCGGCCTGGCGATGCCAAGGAGGAGCTGCCATGGTCGGTGTTCCACCCTCCTGTCCCACACACCCCTCCGGCAGCGGCTCTCCACTGGCCACAAGAGCAGCACTTTATTCAGGTTATTCCGTCCATCCTCTCCGATGGAAGCAAATCCACACAACGCCAGGGGGGCAGTCTCGTAAGCAGTCGGAAGGCTTGTCTGAGCTGGGGAGATACAGCACAGGGATTCCCCAAAAAAACCCCTACCACGGAGCACCGGCAGGAGGATCCCATCCTCCAGCACAGACATTTGTGTCCCCCCCTCCAGTATCCTCCCAGCACAACCCTGCTACGCGCATCCTGGCTCTGGTGCCTCCTGCGACAACCCACCCGCTGATGCCCGGCCAGCTCACGCTTCCCGAGCGGACCCAGAAAACCATACGAGTTGCTGAGCCAGGAGAGGAAGGTTGGATCCCTGTGGCTGGGAGCAGCTTGACGTCCGAACTTCAGCACCCCGCGTGAAGTCACAAGAGCTGCTGCAAACCCCTGGCCTTTCCGCAGGGCTCTGATTCCCTCTCCCTTACACAAAACCTGTTTCAGTCAAAGTCTGACACGGAGGATGCTGAAAGACAACGGACCTCACGGTGGCTGCCTGCTGCAGGGACTGGTGAGGAAGCGTCTTATGGGGAAAACGACTGAAATACAGCCGCTTTCGGCCTAAACAAAGCCAGACACCTACCCTGAGGAGAGCTGGGTCCAGCGGGTCCTTGTGAGCAGCTCCTGGCCCCACACCACAAAAAGCCACTGGCTGGGCTGAGCCAGCACTGGCAGCATGGCCCCAGACAGACAGACAGACAGCAAGAGTGCCTACAGTGCCGTAAATTACCCTGGCAGAGCAATGCAGCACAAGGCCAGCGTTTAGATAAATAAAATGCTAAAGAGCCAAAAGCAGTCTCGTTAAAATACGCTTCTTCACGCAGCAGACTGAAAAGGTACTTGGACCTGGCCAGTGCTGCCAAGAGCGTCGTTCTCCGCCAGCGAGGACGGCTGGGCCGGTCCCGCTGCCCCTGCCTGAGGGTGCTGGGAGGAGGAGCTGGTGCAAGGACTACCAGTCTCAAGGTCTGTTTGTGTTATTACTTGATTCGGGAGTGCTGAGAGCGCCGACTCCCTCCCCTTACTGGAAAATCCTCTGACCCTACATAACCTGAGTCTATCAGGCTCATTTAGATATGCTAATCAAACTGTCTAAAGCCAGGAGACTGGATGTAACACTACAGAAAAACTCTCGGCAGCACAGAAACACAGATATCCCTGCAGAAAAAAAAAAAAAAAGCCTTTCCCCCCCTCTTGTTCACATTTTTTTTAAGCTTTCACCCTGCTGCCTTACCTACTGTAAGGTCTCCAGCAAAATCTTCTGTGCCATCCCCTGACCTCAGGATAACCCATACACTCAAGTAATAACTGCACGCAGCCTTTCTGCCTCTCTCACTTTCTGTTTTGAACGCGTGCACTTGCTGGTGCGCTTCATTTCTCCTTCCCCTGCTTGCAGCTGCCCAGGTCCAGGTTGCCGGACCTCCAACGAGGAGGAAGAAAGGGAGGTTTGAAAGTGATGCTGGAAGCACCCCCGGGCGCCGAGCCGCAGCAGACAGCCAGACAGTGCTACACCGCAGCCACGACGGCTCTGACCCTGCTCACCCAGCTCCAGCACAGAGCACATCCATATGGACAAGGCATCTACCGACAGCTCCAACCAGACGGCGTTCCCACAGCTGCAAGAATTAGCCCCTGAGGAGAAGACCCCAGAGACACGAGGCCTGCAGAAGGGAAGCCTGGAGCTGGTCTTGCAACAGAAAGGCGAGCTGCTCCTCCTCCCACCAGCAGAAAAACAAGTGCAAACGCCCAGTGCTTTTGGCTTCCTTGGAAAACAGCTCAGGAGCAAAGCCGTGGAGACCTAGGGCACAGCCAGACGAGCACCTGCTGCACAGCTCCAGCACCCCAAAGCATTAGATCCATCTCCTGCCGCTTACCACGTCTTCAGCCAAGAAAGCAACCCGGAGCTCCCCGCCGAGTTTCGGTGCAAAGACAGCTTTGCTTAAAAACCACCGGCTCTTGTTTTGCAGTGACGCCGAGGAGGAGCGGTCCCGGGGTCAGTCACCACATCCGCCAGCTGAGCCGGCTCCCCGGCGGAGGGTGGCACCCGCACCAGCGGTCGCCTCTAATCACGGCATCGGGTGCAGGCAGTGCCTCACCTGCACAGCTCCCAGGCACGGGAGCCCTCACCCAGCCTTGAGCCGCTGCCCAGCACTGTCCTCGTCACCTTTTGCAGGCAGGCAAACAGGCCGGGGCACTGCACACGCTCATCAAGGAGCAAATCCCAGCGCCTCACCACCTCCACCAAGGATTACGTCGTGGGCTGTTAGTTACCAGCTCACCCAGTATTGCGAATAATTTTTGTTTCTTAACAACGTGCTATTTCCGCTGAAGCACTCCCAAGCGTTTAGCCTAAAGGAGGCCAATTAATAATGGTGTGGTCCGAACAGCGAGCAAAAAACAACGTTAAAGCATCCCTATTTATTTCACTATTTATAAATTGTCCCTTACTGAATTTTAGAAGAGGATGCCTGGCCCGTTCCCGCTGCCCGCACTTGGCGGGCATGCCATTCTGGGAACTCCTTTTAACTGCAGGGGAATTGCTGGGTGAGGGCAGCGGGACTGGTGCTCCCACAAACTGCAGTGCTGGAGGCACACAGAGCCGGAGCCGGGCACTTCACAGCTGCTGCCCTGCATGCCCCACACTCCTCTCGTCCCCCCAACAACATCCCTCTGGCTCTGGGGGACCTGGGGACTTCGCTTACCCCACGCCTCACCTTCACACCAGGTGTCCCAGTTTCCACTGGTATTTCCCAAAAGGAGGGGAGAGGCGGAAGCAGCTGCAGACAGCACTGACCGGAGTAGCACCCGCACCAGCCATGTGCTCCATCCCTCTCCTCCTCCTGCTTTTCTGGTGGTGTTTCCCCGAATCGAAGAACACCACGGGCCTCTGATGCCCAGAGCTATTCCTCGGCCAACAAGGATGGCCAGAGGAGACACACAAGTCGGAGTGGCCAAACGCAAAGGCCAGGACTCGACCGCACAGCCTCGGACTGCAAAACCACTCCATCCCCGAGAAGCACACTGCAGGAGCACACCCCCAGGAGCACGCAGCCAGCACGGAGCAGCGTATCGCAGCTTGAAACCTGCAAGGGCCTCTGACCATCCAGCAATTCATTTGTGCAATAAGCTGCTGCTTGAGCCCCTTGACACAGCCCTGGCAGCAGCAGGAGGCTGGGCTAGCAATCAGTGCCACCTGCAAGCCAGGCAGACCAGCTCTCCAGTCCGAGGTGGGGTGGCCAAAGCGGCACAGCCACCGCTCTGGCAGCTTTGTCAGAGACAGGGGATGGCCCCCACCCCTGCTTTGCACACCCTGAACTTTGAAAAAAGAACTTGCTTTAAATCTCTTTCTGCCAGCAGTGAGCATGACCTATTTTAGCAATAAAAGGAAAAGCTCTCTGGTGCCTGGATAGCCCTTGGTGCTAGCAGCACAGCAGTTGCTCATCAGACCGAGAAATGCACTTTTTAGCCTTTGCCTGGAGAAAATAATTTTTTCCCAAAGCCAATTCAGGTAAGAGGAAGGGAGGAGGTTTGGGAGGAACCGGGATGGTACCAGCGCCGTCACGGCACGAGGTCCAGACACAGCACGGGCTGCAAGGGGACCAGCATGGCATACAGCCCGTGGCCCTCACCCTCCCCAGCAAAGAGGAGCCATCCTCTGCCCTGGGAGAGAGAAAACCTCCGCTGTCACCGGTGAGGTGCAAAGGAGGTGGTTATTGATCAAAACAGGCTGTCCCCAAGCACACTGCTGCCTGCCCAACTTCCTCCCCAAAACGCTGGGAGGAGCTCACTGCAGAGTTAAGAAAAAAAAAAAACCACACCAAAAAACAAAACATAAACCAAATAACAACTCCTCCACAATCAGCTCTACTGTTGAAGATAAGCTCAGTAATAAAAACCTGGCTGAATACACGCATTTTTATCTTGCCTACGGGGATGCAACATGTGCTAAAAAGACAAATGCCCTTATTGTTCCGACACAGTCTCGCTTCCATCCATCTCAGATGCTGCTGACTTGGCCTTTTGTTTTAGGAAGTGACCACACTGCGCGTGGCCCCTTCTTGGAAGGCATTGATTTCTGCTGCCATCCCTGCACTGAGGCCACGTCTGCTGCCAGCACCATTACTGTCTGTACCAGCTGCACAGTAATGCATCCTTCCCGACGCCCTCCCCCCCGCCTCTCCAGCAAACCGGGGCTGTCAGCGGCATTTAGCTGTCCCATCTGAATATGCCATTCATGGAGAAGAAGTCATGTCTCGGTGGGGGCAGCTCTCAGCTGTTGTGGCTTCCCTGTCATCTGACCAGTGCCGGGTGCCGGAGCCTGCGCCAGCCCTCTCCCCGACAGCCAGAGGTGCCCGCAGAGCAGCAGCACATCCATTACAGTGCTGCTTTTGAGTCTCTCTCCATCACAAGACTTTTGTCCCAGTCACATCCAGGCGCCTTTGAGCTGGGTATGACCCGTCTGCCCTTCCTCCATTCCCCATGCTTGGTGCTCTGCTTTCTGGAGCCGCTTGCGGTCACGAACATACATGCAGGGTGAGCAGCTCTCTTCACACAACAAACCCAAAACTTCCACCTTAAAGCACCAGGTCATTTTGCTCATCATCGCATCTCTTCTGCGGCATAGTCCCCCACCATCTCCCACCACACAACACTACCTACTGCAGATCCACGTAGGACCCTTTTGTCTTTCCACGTCTCCTGCTCAGCTCTCTCCTACACTTCCTTACACCTCCACAGCAAATCCTTCAAGTCAAAGAACCTGACTTGCCCAATATTTTGAATAAACGTGATGACAGTGACAACCAGCAAAGCCCCCGCTCTTGCAGGCGTCTCCAGGGGCTGGTGGGGCAATGCGGGCAGACTCAGGCTAGGAGGGCCAGCAAAGGCTTTACGTCTCCAGAAGTGGCTTTAGCGGGTCTCTACCTTTGCCAAACCACGTACGCAGCAAAAGCTTTTTCTTCCCCTGCGGATTTACAATCTTGAGATCACCCAAAAGCAGAGCATCACCCTCTGCATCAAATCACATCCAAAGAGCAGATTAGGGAGCAACCATAGAAGTTTACAGTAGCTTGAAGAATTGTTTTGGATAAAGGCTGTATCCTAGGGAAAATGAGCTTTAAACACAAACTGCTGTAAGCCAACTCCTCCTTCCTGGCAACGGGAGAGAGACCCCAGGGCAGGGAATTAGGCATCCTGTTCTTTCAACCTCCATGCTCTCCCAGTCCCACAGCAGAAAGCTAATTTCTCCAAATCCACTGCTGAGCTGCTCAGAGCTCATGCAATCCCTCACTGGCAACCTCAAGGTATTTCAAGAGAGATTGCGCCGAGTTCTTGTGACAGACCCGATCAGAGTCGCTATTTCCAAGGTATGCTTTTGATTTTTCAGGTCATTCCTTAAATCATTAGCTGGAGCCTGGCAGGCAGAATTCAGCATGCGAATCTCCAGGACAAACCGCCCGCCGCTCAGCTGCACAGCTGGTACCAGAAGGCTTTTCTTTGCGCTCGGAGGTGGTTGGAGAAGGCTCTTTGCAGCCTGGGGGATTTTAGCATTTGGCACCTTAAACTCTTCCTTTCTGCAAGTTCCTGGAGCATCGACACAGACCGGCATTTTGCTTCCAGCAGATGAAAGTGTGAATAACTACTCCAAGGAAAACCAATACAGCGGCAAAGGCGCCTTGCGTACGTAACTCAAAACGCACTGCCTCTCTGCAGGCTTACCTGGCATCGCCTTGCCATGCTGATCACGTCTCTGCGGAGCAGAGCTAGCTCCTGCCATCTCAGGAGCTTGCATCTCCTTACAGCACCTTCCACAGCAGGACGCTGGGTTTAACTCGTCCTGCTCAAACTACTGGGAGGAGGAGTCTGGGCAGGGAAGGCAGTCGATACCCCGCAGGCCACCATTTGGATAGGACACCAAATCAACACACAAGATTGCACCAACCTCTTGTCTCTGGTTCAGACAGACAAGAAAGTTATTTATCACAGGCCAAAAAGACTGTGCAGTTGGGCTGGGGACGCTACGGGAAGGCAGGAGGCATGCCCAGTGCCTCTGGTTTTGCAGAGAGGGCATCGCGCTCACCAACAGGGATTCAAGTGATGATGGAGCAGCGACTTCACATGCATGTGCACACACCTCAATCCCACCAATCCCCAAACCTGTTTAGTCTATCTAGCAGGTAAAACACTAGAAGTACCCCAAAAGCAGAAGCTGTTTTGGTAGAGGCGGCTGCATGAGGACGCCGTGTGCCATGACCCCCAGCATCTCCGGCACCTGACACCACCCTCCTGGAAACCCCAGCCTGCACCAAGCACCGAGCTATCTGGGCCCTAACAGGAGAAGGATAACCAGCAAGGAGGGTACAGCAAGAAAATGGATCCACAGGGCACGAAGGGAGGGGAACCCTTCTGTCCCCAGGGACTACTGATCACAAAGGTGCTTTAAAAGGAAAAGGGGACATGCGCTACACAGGGAAATTGATCTGTTTACAGAAAATATCTATAGGTTGCCTGAAAATTAATACCCTTCATGCGAAAGTTTCCTTTGAGGGAGCATGAACTGCAGACACATTAGAAGGTTAAGAGCATAAGTAATGTGTTTTTTCACCTTCAGCTAAAGGTCACGGAGCATTCAAACAATTCCTCTGTTCCCAAGCTGAACATGACAGAAGACAACTAAGCATCCCAACATTACAGCTTATTAACATGGAAAACAAAAACGTCTCCCCTGCAGTTTGGCCAAGAACCACGCAGTGCTCTGAAGAACAAACTGTTGATTATTGGCGATCTCAGTTTTACCTAAAGAAAGTCAAACAAACCAGAACCTTTTCACCAAGCTTCCGTCTTACCTTTAAAAGCATGCGCACTTGTTAAAGTTTTTTTACATGTAATTTTTTTTCTAAGACGGAATTAAATCTAGTGTCATTATAAACTATTGCACCATTCTCATGTCCTGCTTCCCTGGCAGCCGTTGGGACCAGATGCCGTTCAGGGAGGAGGAGGACGCCCCGATATGGATGGGGACCAACCCATCCTGCGGAAGAGCCTGTTCGCTGCATCACCCACCAGAGCCCAGTTTGGATCTGACCCACGGGTTCACAGCCCTGCCCAAAGCTGACACCTAAGAGTGAAACCAGCCAACGAACATCCACACTCGACTGGTACTGGATCTTCTCTGCCAGCTCCAAACTGAGCAGTAACTCCTGGAACACGCTGCTGGGAAATAGTGCCCATATATACAAAGCATATTTCTGTTTGTTCACTTGAAACATGTCTTTTTCCGCATTTTGTTGGCTATTCCCTCGGGTTTTATACGATGGGAGAAGCAAAATGCCCAAGCCTGCTTCAATTGGCTTGTGCCCCTTCACAACATCCCCTCTCGCTTGCCTCATCTGTGAAATTGAACAGCTGCAATCCTTTAAATCACTTTTCATAAAGTGTCTCCAAGCCTAAAATAATGTCACGGCTCATTTCTGAGCTCAGTATTCCTGCCGCGCCGCATTTCCCTGGGTGCGACCGTCACAGTTGGACTGTGATTATTTATTTATATTATAATAGCATTTGCAGCCCTGCTCTGCTCAGCCCCGCGCAAGCGCCCAGGAGGTGACCCAGGGCGTTTCCACCGCTGGGATAACAATCCCTGGGCTGAGAAATTCCCAGTTCTCAGGAAAGGATGTCGCGGAATGCAGCAAACCAGCACCAAAATCTAATTAGATGCAAAACATGCTAGTGTCGGGTTGGTTTTGGCCTCCCTTGCTTTCTTCCAAACAAGCTCTCACTGTGCAAACACACCCCATGACAAAACTGACCTGGCCAAGACATGCAAGCAAATACCGCTGACTTTTAATATTAAACAGCACAGCAGCTTCAAAGCAACAAGGCTCTCCTCTCCCAAGCAATCCCACCAGAGATCAGCTCCAGCCTCAGAGCCCTGGCCAGGTTCCAGCTCACGGCGCTGCCGAGCAAGAGACACGTGTTTGCAAACAGCTGAGAGGGGCAGCACAGATCATGCAGGGACACGTTTGAAGAAACGCTCTGCCTACCCTCCCGAGGAGAGGCAAGGTGCATTTGGTTTGCGTGGGGCTGGCACACTGCTGAGAGGAGCCTTTCGGCTTCCCAGCCAAAAAAAAAAAAATCTCAGCTTGGACTTCTCCTGCATCCAGACACCTAAAAGGTATCACATAACTTCAGAGGATTACATGCGGCTGTAAAAATAGCTTCTAGAAGCAAACGCCAGCAACTTCTTCCAACATTAATACGATAGAATAAAAACAGTATTCACTCTAGCCAGAGAGCAGGGCAGGCTGGAGAAACCCAGAGCTCCATCCGACTTGCGAACAACTGCCCGGCTTGGTTCAGTCTGCTGTTGCGACACTAAGGGGAAGCAACCGGGGTTTGCAGGAGACAAAGACTCAACACCCCAAGGCTAGGAGCCTTTTCGCACTCTTCGAAAATCCACCTCCACATTGGGTATTGAGGTTTCTTTGGTTTGTTTTTAAGTCACCGTTTAGCAACAACTGCAGCTCTTGCTCACCTGGTCACATCCTCCTGCTCGGCTTTCCGATAAAAACAGAACTGGGATTCTCTTTTTGAGACAAATGTCCTTGTTCTGTCCCATCTCCCAGACGTGCTTGCGCCGACGGAAGCAAAACTCCCATAAGTCGAACCAGGTCAGTGTGTCTCATACCCTGGATGAAAAGCTTCTTTGTGCAGAAGCACACAGGCCCCGAGCGATCTAGATGAGCCAGCTAACGCAGCCAAAAGCTCGTCCCGCACCCTCCTTAACGTTTCTAATTCAAAGCCTTTCCAAACTCCAGCTCTGCTCCCCATGCCGCTTTACTGAAGCCCAGCAAAGTGGGCAGACGAGAGAACTTCACTCCTTCACTGACACTTCATGGATTCCCAGGCTTTCAAGTCAAACCCTAAAAACTTCACAGCAGGAACTTTACCTTTCAGCAGCCACCACTGTCAAAGTGCAACCCCAACACAAGTTCTCCTTGCTAACTCATGTTACGAGCACCTTCCCGGCTGCGGCCACCTCACTGTAACCCACCAAGAAGCAGCTCCAAAGAGCAGCCTTGCAAGCGTGTGCCACGCTCCAGCACCTAATAAGATTCAATTTAAGCAGCTTGAGCTGACTAAAGCTGTTCCACTAAGGAGAGTTTTTTCCGTTAAGGGCTTAAACCTAAAACATTCAACNGAGCTCTCCCATGGGTGCGAGGACCAAGGACTGGGCTCACTGGAAAGCAATAAGTCCATGTGCAGGAGAAGATGCTCGTCCGCTTGCAATACAACACCATGGAAAGGCCAAATGGGAGAGGGCTGAAGGCCACGCATGCCTGCTCTCCGCGGGTGGTCAACCACCCTTCCCCTCTTCCCCTTAAGCCGGCTGTTGATTCCAACTGAGGGTGCTCTCACTGGGAAGATACACAACTCCTGCACTCCTAAGTAATGAGCCAGAGCCCATGACACCATCACAGCAAGCACTGGGAAGAGGCTGGAAAGGGAGAGAACATCTGAAAGCACTGTATGGAGAAACAAAAGAGGATCCTACGAGAGAGGAACGATGAAATCCCGTACCACAGGCACGGAAACGGTCTGATTTCTCTGTAACAGCCACATCCGAGCCCAGTGCAGCTGAATCACTGCCCCAGCAAAGGGAACGTGTCACGCAGCTCCTACCCTGCAAGCGAGTAGGGTCTCTTGCCTTACCGCATGTGGTCGAGCAATCTGAACCGGGTAGGACATGGCGTGCGGGGGGTAGCGCGGCTCGGCGGCACGCCAGCTCTGCGTCACGGGCTGCGCAGATCCAGACATGGCGAAAGAGCAGGCACGGCAGTCGCTACTTCCAAGTCACCAACAAGGGATTAGGAGAGCCGAGAGCTCCTCTTCATCACGTGTGTGCTTTCCACGTCACGCAACAACTGAAAGCAAACGAGAAAGCATCAGGTTAAAATTCAGTCAACCCCAGTTCCGTGAAACAATGAACACCAGGCCTTGGGTGATCACCAAAACGTGACCACCCTCGCTGTNCTCGGCGGCACGCCAGCTCTGCGTCACGGGCTGCGCAGATCCAGACATGGCGAAAGAGCAGGCACGGCAGTCGCTACTTCCAAGTCACCAACAAGGGATTAGGAGAGCCGAGAGCTCCTCTTCATCACGTGTGTGCTTTCCACGTCACGCAACAACTGAAAGCAAACGAGAAAGCATCAGGTTAAAATTCAGTCAACCCCAGTTCCGTGAAACAATGAACACCAGGCCTTGGGTGATCACCAAAACGTGACCACCCTCACTGTTCTCCAGCAGCCCCGTTTTTCACTTGGCAAACACCACTGCCACGTTTTTGCTTTGGAGTGCTCCTATTACAGGGAAGAAGCCCAAATATAAGACCATCCCAAATCCATCCCACCTGTTAGCCCTGGAAAGCCTTGCCCCAGCACCTGTGGGACCAGGCCTGCAAACTGCCAGCAATTTATTTAGGCCTTGTGGATCTATGCCTCCAAGTCTCTTGGAGACAGATATTTTTTGGGGAGGTGACTTAGATCCCAAAAACACAAGCTAGAGTTTTGGCACTTCAACGTGAGGCCCAAAGACATAAGGTCCCTTGTAAGCCCATCCCTTTCCCCATTCATGCTTTCACACATCCACACAGTTTTCTTTCAGCACCCTTCTTTCCAAGCCCTTGCCATTTCTGCAGCTGAGGTAAGCCCTGATCTACATGAGGAGGGACACCAGGCACCGACCTCCCCAGCAGCCCTCTCCATCCATGGGGCTACACTCAAACACAGGGTTAAAGCACGTCACATGCCTCCAGTGCCAGGTAAATATTAGATCAGCCTTTCTGATCAGCACCAAGAGCCAAGAAGACACCACGGCCCTGAGGGTCTTTTCACAAACACCCCTGACACCCACACATTCGATGCTTTACCACATGTTGCAGTTCCTTTCGCAGCTGTAACAAAGTCAGGAAAACCTGGGAGATTTACAAGTTGCTCATTTTTATAGATACTTCACATGGTTTGTTTGGAGAGGATTTTTGTCTGGCTCTTGCTTTTTATTCGGATTTCAACAAAAAAGTAACAAACGTCTGAATGCTGTCCTTCTTCACTGCCAGTTTAAGCAGCATTAACCATTATTCTCATATTAACGGTTAATAAATTCCCACCACTTCCTGGGCTCGGGGGACGCTTCCAGGACCAACCCTGGGCATGAGCACTGCATCCTCCCGACTGCTCCTCCCCAGCATCGCTTCTCCATCCCACGCAACACGGAGCACGCTCGCACGCCTCCTCCCCAGCAGAAGTACACGTTGCGTACAGACTTGTGGAAGATTTGGGGCAGCATCAAAATCTTTCATCAGCACACGTGGAGCAGCACAGAAAGCTTCCAGCACCACGAGCTGCCCGGCAGCCTCTCCCCACGCTCTCGTGGTCTCTGCTGCACGAGGAGCGCAGCCAGCCCGAGCCAACGCAATTTCAACCGAAACAGCAGTTGGCGTGTACAAAAACCAAAAAGGGGGTGGGGGAAAGGGGAGAGGGGGGAAAAAAAAAAGAGGAAGTTTTTATTTTATTTTTTTTTCCTCCTGTGAGACCACAGATCAGCTCGTGCTGACAAACCGCTCGCTATCTGCTGCAGGCAGGCACAGGACTGCCTTGCTGGTTTGCCGTCGTCCGTGCACTTCTCGCCAGCCAGAAATAAAATCAAACCAAGGCAACGGTCTCCAGCACGCTGGGCACGACAAGCAGGGCAACAACAGCAGGAGGAAGGGAACAACAGCTTAAGGAGGGCCCCTTACAAAGGGTTCACGTTTCAAGAAACTAATAACAATATTTTTCAGAGAATTCCCATTAAGGCCTAAGGATGACAGACACGCAGAGACATCTCCACGCTCCTGCCAAGGGTCAGCCGAGCCTCTTTGCAAACGGTATTTTGCCAAGTTATGTATGGAAAAACACACAGCAAGGTTGGGCTCTCAGGGCAGGGAGAGGAGGGACAACCGGGTCCCCTCCCGCTTTCCGCTCACTCCCTGCACGGCAGCTGGGATTCCCCCTGGCCCTGCACCCACACATCCCCGTCATGCCCCAGGGCACCTTACCTGCTACCCCAGTACCGGGAAGTACCGGTGGCCCAGGAACAGCCTGACCCTGATCCGGGCAGTCTCCCCACGCAGGAGCTCGGCGCAATCCACCCCTGGGGCAGGAAAGCCCCTGTGCACGCGGGGGAATTCAGAGGCACCCAGAAGGCAGACGGCGCGTGCTTATACTTCCAGTATGACTACCCCACTTCCCCTTGCGCTTCCGACTGGATGCGATTTTAATCGCCGACTCCCACCCAAAGCTGGGGCTGGGAGCACACAGTTCGACACCCGCTCCGCTCACCGCCAGGAACACACCACCGCCCTCCCAGCCCNGACTACCCCACTTCCCCTTGCGCTTCCGACTGGATGCGATTTTAATCACCGACTCCCACCCAAAGCTGGGGCTGGGAGCACGCAGTTCGACACCCGCTCCGCTCAGCGCCAGGAACACACCACCGCCCTCCCAGCCTTCCTGCAGCCCATGTGTGCTTCTGCAGGGGCAAACTGTGCCCCAAGCCTCCCCACGGCTGCCAAGGTTGCATGCACAATGCTCTCAAGGGCTCCAAAAGCTTGCGGGGATCTGCAGAAGTTTAAGGTACTTTTCCTAGTAACGCATTCAAACTGGGACATCTTGGCTTGCAGACACCCAAGAGTTAATTAGCACATGTAAATATATATATACACATGCATACACGTATATACACACACCCCAAGCTGGAGTGGCCCCAGAGCCCTTGGCAGCTTTCAGCAAGCCAACTGCTTCCCTGGAAGCTCAGCAGGTGGACCAGAACGTGCCATGGAAGCTGTCTACAGTGAAAGAAATGCGATGATCTTTCCTCTTTTTTTTTTTTTAACTCCTCAGATCAGAAGTTCAGCTTTAGAACTCAGCACCACATGCAAAGCCGCGCGGTGTCAAGCTCTCGAACATTTTAAAGGCTTTTTGGCTTCTGTCTGCACAANGGGACACACACGCCCTGGATGAAATTACAGAGGCCAACAAAATGGTCCTACACCAAGGCACACTGCCTGCGAGCTGTGCTGTGCTGGTGCTGTGCACTAACCGCACAACAGCAGGACCACAAAAGGGTTTTTTCCTTACCAAAGGCAGCAAATAGCACCGCTGCCTCAACAAGAAGCCCCGGGAAGCCAAGGGTAAAAAAATCACATGCTTGCAAAGCAGGCGAAGCGCTGCCCGTGCATTTCCACACCTGCAAACCATGGAGCGGCACGTTGCCAGCAAGATCTCGGCACAAGGCTGAGGCCCTGGACGCTCTCCACCGCAGCTGGACCATGGGCTGGAGCCAAATGAGGTCACCACAGCACTGGGGCAGCTCCACAGGTGCCATCGCCTTAGATTCCATTTTCTTATGCTTGATGTGTGAAGAAAGGGGCTGCTACAGCATGTCCAGCCCAGCACTGCTCGGGGCAGAGGAGGGCCCACAGCGGGTGCCCCCCAGTTTGAGGGGCAAACTGGGAGCGTAACATCTCGCTGGGGATGTGCTGGTTCATAGCTAGGTGCAGCTGGGACGCTTGCTTGGCCAGCTATCCCCAGCAAAAGATACTGAGGTGCCTCCTCACCAACAACCCTTCATTAATTATCATTAAGAGACAAACACAAACAATAGGAGCAGATTAATGGAAATAAAAGACAAATAGTGCAGCCAGGCTCTTTAAATCTTTAAGATTGAACTGTTTGGTTCCTGCTTTTCTCAACTGATTTTGATGAGGAACAGACATTGTCTCACAGGAAAAGTATTTCCCCCCCGGTTGGAGTCTCCATCAGAGACTGTTTTATCCACAGACCTGCATTAGCCATTACACCGCTAGGTATGAGGAGATTTACAGCCTCTGAGTAGGAAGAGGAGAAAGCCAGAGGTTACGGGCAAGTCTAGCACCAGGGCTACAACGCAGACCTGCGGAGGAGGCAACAGCTCGCAGAGGCTCCTGCACCCATTTATTCCACCTGCTCAGGAGACTCCCAGGGTCCTGCCCCACTGCTGAAGCCTTCAAATACTCCACCCTCCTCCCGCCCACCAACTCCACGCAGCAAACCGCCACCACTCTGCTCCTCTGTTTCTCCTCTTCATGTGCCATCTACCGTCTCAAATCATGTCCCCATCACCTGCTCTCCCTAATTTACGCCATGAAAGCACTCTGCAAGCCACTGCAAGTTGCTGCAGGCTTGCCTGCCCGCAGAGGAGCTCTGCCCGCACGCCCAGCTGCCCGAGCGCCTGCCAGCTCCCAGCATACGCCAGCTCGGATGCAACCCACACTAAGGGGGTGTACAGCACCAGGCCAAGAAGACTCGTGTCCAGCCCAGAAGATTGGCACAGACAAGCTCACCACACCCCACAGTGATATACAGGTTCACAGACACAGGGCTGTACACTTCTGTGCTGGTCCTTCAGCCCAGCTCCTGAGCACAGCAAAAGCAGACATTGATCCAGCCAGGACCATGCAAACACCCTGTAAGTCTAAAATAAGGTTTTGCAGTTAAATTGATTTGCAAAAAAATTTAATTCACATCATTCAACACACTTGTTGCTCTTCGAAGTTAGAGCCAACCCTCCCGACCAGCTCTGTACTCGTCAGGGAACGCAGGACTCCCAGGTGAGGTCCCTGGCTTGCCGCTGACACAATATAAATGTGGGCGAGTTGCCGTAATTACTCAATGCCTTCTTTCATCTGTCTGAAAGGCGAGAACAACAAGACACTCCCAGCTCAGAGAAAATACCGGTTTATCCATCCTTACAAAGGTTTTGAAGATCCCCATGAAAACACACTGCTCGAGTTCAAAGCAAGGACATGCTGAAATACCATTAACAGAATACTGAGTTTCTTAAGTCCAGAGTAATGTTACTCAACTTGTGGTCTACGGACCCTGGATGGTCTACAGAAGACGTTAGGATGTCGCCCGCAAAATGACTGCAAAAGACCTTATTAAAAGGCAACGACTAGTACCACCGTACTATGCAGACAGGGCAAATAAGCAAAATGCTGCTAACACTCGCCAGGGCACACTTAATTGCAGAGTATTGACAACAAAGCTGATGTTTAATTACATTAAATGATGCACGTTTTTGGAGAAAACAACCAAGTCATCTTTACTTGAATGCTAAACACATGACAATTTTCCTCCTCAAACAAGAAAAAAAGGTACATATCCTCCAGCCAGCTCATGTATTTTTAAGTAAAAGTTAAGAAGACCTTTATTTGNGGGGGGGGGGGGGGGGAGTTAACTCTCTACTAGAGGGACACACACGCCCTGGATGAAATTACAGAGGCCAACAAAATGGTCCTACACCAAGGCACACTGCCTGCGAGCTGTGCTGTGCTGGTGCTGTGCACTAACCGCACAACAGCAGGACCACAAAAGGGTTTTTTCCTTACCAAAGGCAGCAAATAGCACCGCTGCCTCAACAAGAAGCCCCGGGAAGCCAAGGGTAAAAAAATCACATGCTTGCAAAGCAGGCGAAGCGCTGCCCGTGCATTTCCACACCTGCAAACCATGGAGCGGCACGTTGCCAGCAAGATCTCGGCACAAGGCTGAGGCCCTGGACGCTCTCCACCGCAGCTGGACCATGGGCTGGAGCCAAATGAGGTCACCACAGCACTGGGGCAGCTCCACAGGTGCCATCGCCTTAGATTCCATTTTCTTATGCTTGATGTGTGAAGAAAGGGGCTGCTACAGCATGTCCAGCCCAGCACTGCTCGGGGCAGAGGAGGGCCCACAGCGGGTGCCCCCCAGTTTGAGGGGCAAACTGGGAGCGTAACATCTCGCTGGGGATGTGCTGGTTCATAGCTAGGTGCAGCTGGGACGCTTGCTTGGCCAGCTATCCCCAGCAAAAGATACTGAGGTGCCTCCTCACCAACAACCCTTCATTAATTATCATTAAGAGACAAACACAAACAATAGGAGCAGATTAATGGAAATAAAAGACAAATAGTGCAGCCAGGCTCTTTAAATCTTTAAGATTGAACTGTTTGGTTCCTGCTTTTCTCAACTGATTTTGATGAGGAACAGACATTGTCTCACAGGAAAAGTATTTCCCCCCCGGTTGGAGTCTCCATCAGAGACTGTTTTATCCACAGACCTGCATTAGCCATTACACCGCTAGGTATGAGGAGATTTACAGCCTCTGAGTAGGAAGAGGAGAAAGCCAGAGGTTACGGGCAAGTCTAGCACCAGGGCTACAACGCAGACCTGCGGAGGAGGCAACAGCTCGCAGAGGCTCCTGCACCCATTTATTCCACCTGCTCAGGAGACTCCCAGGGTCCTGCCCCACTGCTGAAGCCTTCAAATACTCCACCCTCCTCCCGCCCACCAACTCCACGCAGCAAACCGCCACCACTCTGCTCCTCTGTTTCTCCTCTTCATGTGCCATCTACCGTCTCAAATCATGTCCCCATCACCTGCTCTCCCTAATTTACGCCATGAAAGCACTCTGCAAGCCACTGCAAGTTGCTGCAGGCTTGCCTGCCCGCAGAGGAGCTCTGCCCGCACGCCCAGCTGCCCGAGCGCCTGCCAGCTCCCAGCATACGCCAGCTCGGATGCAACCCACACTAAGGGGGTGTACAGCACCAGGCCAAGAAGACTCGTGTCCAGCCCAGAAGATTGGCACAGACAAGCTCACCACACCCCACAGTGATATACAGGTTCACAGACACAGGGCTGTACACTTCTGTGCTGGTCCTTCAGCCCAGCTCCTGAGCACAGCAAAAGCAGACATTGATCCAGCCAGGACCATGCAAACACCCTGTAAGTCTAAAATAAGGTTTTGCAGTTAAATTGATTTGCAAAAAAATTTAATTCACATCATTCAACACACTTGTTGCTCTTCGAAGTTAGAGCCAACCCTCCCGACCAGCTCTGTACTCGTCAGGGAACGCAGGACTCCCAGGTGAGGTCCCTGGCTTGCCGCTGACACAATATAAATGTGGGCGAGTTGCCGTAATTACTCAATGCCTTCTTTCATCTGTCTGAAAGGCGAGAACAACAAGACACTCCCAGCTCAGAGAAAATACCGGTTTATCCATCCTTACAAAGGTTTTGAAGATCCCCATGAAAACACACTGCTCGAGTTCAAAGCAAGGACATGCTGAAATACCATTAACAGAATACTGAGTTTCTTAAGTCCAGAGTAATGTTACTCAACTTGTGGTCTACGGACCCTGGATGGTCTACAGAAGACGTTAGGATGTCGCCCGCAAAATGACTGCAAAAGACCTTATTAAAAGGCAACGACTAGTACCACCGTACTATGCAGACAGGGCAAATAAGCAAAATGCTGCTAACACTCGCCAGGGCACACTTAATTGCAGAGTATTGACAACAAAGCTGATGTTTAATTACATTAAATGATGCACGTTTTTGGAGAAAACAACCAAGTCATCTTTACTTGANACACAGGGCTGTACACTTCTGTGCTGGTCCTTCAGCCCAGCTCCTGAGCACAGCAAAAGCAGACATTGATCCAGCCAGGACCATGCAAACACCCTGTAAGTCTAAAATAAGGTTTTGCAGTTAAATTGATTTGCAAAAAAATTTAATTCACATCATTCAACACACTTGTTGCTCTTCGAAGTTAGAGCCAACCCTCCCGACCAGCTCTGTACTCGTCAGGGAACGCAGGACTCCCAGGTGAGGTCCCTGGCTTGCCGCTGACACAATATAAATGTGGGCGAGTTGCCGTAATTACTCAATGCCTTCTTTCATCTGTCTGAAAGGCGAGAACAACAAGACACTCCCAGCTCAGAGAAAATACCGGTTTATCCATCCTTACAAAGGTTTTGAAGATCCCCATGAAAACACACTGCTCGAGTTCAAAGCAAGGACATGCTGAAATACCATTAACAGAATACTGAGTTTCTTAAGTCCAGAGTAATGTTACTCAACTTGTGGTCTACGGACCCTGGATGGTCTACAGAAGACGTTAGGATGTCGCCCGCAAAATGACTGCAAAAGACCTTATTAAAAGGCAACGACTAGTACCACCGTACTATGCAGACAGGGCAAATAAGCAAAATGCTGCTAACACTCGCCAGGGCACACTTAATTGCAGAGTATTGACAACAAAGCTGATGTTTAATTACATTAAATGATGCACGTTTTTGGAGAAAACAACCAAGTCATCTTTACTTGAATGCTAAACACATGACAATTTTCCTCCTCAAACAACAAAAAAAAGTACATATCCTCCAGTCAGCTCATGTATTTTTAAGTAAAAGTTAAGAAGACCTTTATTTGTCATGCTTAATTAATACCGAGCTATACCGTTCACCTCCAAGAGACTAACCAACGCATCGTGCTTAAAAAACCCCCAGCACAGAGCTGTGTGCAGCACAAAGCACGTCGCCTGTAAGCAGCCATCCCACGGCCGGTAACGGCACGGACATGCCTACAGCTCCAGATCAAAACCAGACCTGAAACGCCGTTAGAGATTTACCCACGCTTGCTTCAAAGGACTAGTGGAAGTAAAAAATAATTAAGATGTGATGAAAACGGGTAGAGAGAGGTTCCTAAGAAATGTACCACAACGTAATGATAATGGATTTGTCTAATCAGTATGTGCATGAAATTTTCTTGGAAGACAGTTGACATTATACACAAATATTTGTATGTACTGGATCTATTAAGCCCTTTCAATAGGAAAGCAGGCCGCCTGCCATAAATTCAGGGCCCTATTCAGAATAACAAAGACGACAATGCAGTGTCTGCAGCCCGGGAATCCACAGTAGCGCTCAATCGCAGCAGGGTACAGAGGTTTTAAATTAAAACAGCAGCACAGGGTCAACAGGAAAGATCAGGCACATCCTGAGCTCTGTGGCATGGAGGAGAGGTTATTTCAACCCCAGGGGTCAAGGACTGTACCTGTCCGTGATCTTAAAGCATTCTTCTGGCTTTGGGAGAGTATAAAAGCAAAGCCGGGCTCGCAGCGCCCTGCAGATCACAGCCAGACCCTGCGGTTCCTCATGTGCGCCCAGAAAAGTGGCACCTGAAACAGCTCTTGCCCCGTTCCCCAGCTCGCTCTGAGGACGGCCCATTCACAGCAGCCCTCCTGCCTCTTCTCTTTCGGCCAGCTGGCTTCTGAACTGGACTAATTTCCCAGCCTGACTGACAGCACGGATGCACAAGCAATTACAGCAGCAGATCTGGGGGAAGAAGGGGTGTTGCGGTACCCACAACAGAGCTGCCCAGGGCAGGACGTTACCCTTGTAAGAAGGTACAACCGGACCCTAAGGCCACGGAGGGGATGGCAGAAAGTCTGCTCTCCTGGTTTGCTGCCTCCCTGCTGGAAACCTCGAAGCTGCATCGGCTCTCCCACCACAGCACAGCTTCACACAGAAGCGGTTCGGATCCACGATGGAAGGTGACTTCTCTGCCCCGCTCCTATCACTGCCCAAAGCGGCAAAGCAGGACTTGCGACTTGTGTTGCTCCTTTTCAATCTTTCCAAGCTATTCTGGGCATAGGACCCATCTTTAACTCTGCCCCGAGATAACCTTTGCCAGCATTTATGTACAGATCTTGGCACCGCAGCCGCACGGAGCAAGGTCAGAGGGCTGGATTTTGCCAGCCCCGCTCCTGGTTGTGTTTCCAAAGGCAGATTTGCCAGACAGGCTGCTCCTGGCCTCGACACGACACTGGTCTGATGCTTCTGGTACAGGAAAGTCCATGCTAACCGTGTGCTGCAACTCCTGCCGCTAACAGCCCTCATTCAGACCCCGACCCTCAGTAGTGTAACCTGGTTGCTTGGGAGTAGATGAGACATCAGTGCCACCGGCCCCACCACGGCCACCCCTTGTCAGATGAGCACCTGCAACGGATTTCACACGGTTTAAGCACCTCCCAGCCCTCAGCAAAGAGGCTGCAAGCGACCTTGTGATGGCTCCCAGAGGGGCACGTATGTGCTTAGATGAACAAGACTGAGCAATTTCTCTTTGCAGCGGCGCTCAGCTGTCACTCCTCAGTGGCAGGGACGTCGTCTTACTAAAACACACGAGTCCCACGCCGAGTGCCAGCCTGGCCACAGCTCCAGCATCAGCGTGGCTGGTCGGAGCCTTTGCTTCTCAAATCCTGCCATAACACGCCTCTTTCCCTTTAGATTCCCTACTCCCGTTGTTGGATTTTCCCCTTCTAATCAATTAAAAAAACATAAGCACCTCCCAGTTTTTGCACTGGAGACTACAAAAGCATGGAGACAACCCATGGATCATCTGGACAGTGAGCTCATCAGCACGGATGTGATGGCAGAGCTGCTCCCATTATGCAACGGCATCGCTGCTCCCATGCCAGGGTGCCCATGGCCCTGCAAACCCATTCCCACGCCGCTCTGCTGGGAAGTGGAGAGAGCCGGCAAGCACATGGCCACATGCAACCCACAGCTACTGACCAGCAGCTGCAGGGTCAATGTCCAAAAGGGACACTGCAAACAATTAAAGACACCAACAAGGAACAACAAAAAAGAAACCCACACTAACAAAAAAAAAAAGGAAGGGGGAGGGTGGGATTTGGATCCATGCACAGGCCATTCATGAAACAAAGAAGTTATTTTAAGGATAGGCTGGAAATAGAAAACAAATTAGACTAGGCAAGGCCTTTGCTGAAGATGATCTGCAAAGACAAATGGAAATGCCTGGAGAGGAAATCAACAAAAAACCAAACATGAAACCCTCCTGGCACTGGGACTGCAAAGGGAGACGGGGCTGGGGACTCGAGGAGAAGAGGAACGGAAAGGAGTGACGGTCAAATGCCAGAGCACGGAGCAGGCAGCCAAAAAGGAGACAGATAAGAAAGCCAGTGCAGGACAGTAAAAGCCAGCAGAATTGACTAGTAAGACGCCAGGCATGGAAAAAATGCAGAAAATGTCCCAGTTCCCAATGGGAGCCCAGCCCAAAGCTCCAGATACAGAAACGCATGAGTTGAAACTCAAAGGTGCATTTGCCAGGACAAGAGGGACTGCAGAAGCACAAACCAAACGCCCATCAGGCAGCCCGAAACGGTGCAACGCTCGCCCCATGCTGCCACCTCCACCCGGGATCCAGGGCAATTTTAACCGTGGAGCGAGTGCAGGCAGTCTATTCCAGCGCAAAGCTCCTTCTCGGCCCCCTCTTAAACCCCCCCCAGAAACCAGGGGGACATTCTTCAGAGCACCAAAACCTGCCTTTTCTCTGAGAGCAGCAGGGAAGGACAGACTACAGCACTGCACAAGCCCTCTGAGATACTCTCTCTGCTAAGAAAGCATACGCACAAACGCACGATCCTTGCCGGCGCTGCTGCCGTTCCCTACCCCATCGCCTCCCTATACACACACACACACCATGTAACATCTTTTCCGCTTCATGTGCCCCCCTCCTTACATTAAACATGGGCTTAAATATTGTAACCGTTATGCAGTACTAATCTCAGTTTAATACACACACACACAAGCAACTTTAAATCAAGAAAAAGAAAATGCAACTCCTTGCCAACGTGCACTAATGATATAGTAACCGCACCACTACTTCAGCCAGGCTCCCAAGTACATTAAACAGCACATTAACAACCATCGCTGTAACAACACATCATCGCTACACCCATTCGCAGCTCTCAGGAGCTAACCTAAACTCCAGACTACCCAGATAAACAAGGCTTTTAAAATGCAAGGGAGACTACAAAGCACCTGCGAGATTTATTTATATATTTTGCACAGAACACGCTGCTCATTTGATTTTCAAACCCTTCAGTTCATATTGCTGCAAAGACAGGTCCTCTGATGTCTCGGGCATGTTCATGAAAGCTAGGGGAGTCATCTCCTCGAGATCCTTTTGTTGAACAAATTACTCAGCTCAAGAGTGACATTTTCGATTATTTACATCCTGAATAAAGAAGGGAAATTCATTTTCTGGAGTTCCTAAGATAAGCTCTTTGAGGCAGATTGTACTGCTAAACATTTTCTCCTTTCGCACGTTCCCAATTTCAAAGACGACAAAACTTCACCTTCTAAATTATTCCTTTTCTTTCATGATCCTCTAATGATTCAGGAGTCAAAACTTCACACAAGGATCTCTGAAGAGCACCAACCGCCAGCATGAAAGCTGAACTATTGTGACAAACTGCACAATTTAACGCCTCCGTAGGAAGACACGTGCAAAGGAACAGAATTACCCTAGGGAACAGAAACAAAGCCTGCGAATAAACTAAATGACCTGTAAACCAAGGTACTCAAAAATATATGAGATGCTATGCAGCCGTGCCATAAAACGTGGCCGAAGAAGGGAGTCATTTGGGAGTCGAGCTGTTTTAAACTAACCCGATTTACTCCAGATTTGCGATGCAGGCAGTATACTTACCCAGCACATCGCTGCACCTCAGACGCAGGACAGGAAGGCAGTAACGCTAACTCAATCGCTTGTGATCGCCTGTCAAATACCAGCTCTGAATCCTCCACTAGGCCTTTCTCCTAACATCCCTCAGGTAATTACCAGCAGATAGAGTCAATTTTCAGCTCAGGTTAATAACAGAATTCCTGCCATTTGTTCCTGCACATTGCTGCCGCTTTCATGTCTCCCCAGGAAAACCGATGAGAGGTTCAAGCTCGCTGGTGGCCGAGCAAAAGGAGCTGCTCATTAGTTCACAGCCGATCAGCCGGAGAGATGGGTCTAAGCAGCAGGAGCCATTAATTGGGTATGTTCTGCTTTCCTTGTCTAGGTAATTAATAGCTTCTAGACAGAAAGTCAAAGCCTCTCTAGAGGCACCAAAAAAAATTTTTGACACTTGCATACAACACGTGGCACCTTGCAGAACGCCGGACGGTTTGCAGCAAGGGAAGGGGGACAGGAGAACATCACCTCCACCTCCTCCATCCCCTTCTCAAACCCCCCCCCGTACACAAACCACCAGCCCATTCCAACAAGAGCCCTGGCAGGCAGCGAGTGCAACGCAAAGACCTTCACCCCTTCTGCATCCGCAGGGCGGCCTTACCCTGAAAGAGAAGGAGCCTTGCACAGCTCCAGCTCCCTCCAACTTCACTCAAAAGGCAAGTGGCACTTTGCAGGAGCCGAGCTTTGGGTTACGCTTCTACAGACAGGCTTACAAAGCAGATGGATTCCCGATGTGTTTAATAACCGGACCCGCGCAAGTGGGTAAACGGCATTTCAGCGCTTCCCTGCCAAGCTCAGTTCTTGCTGACAACAAGCTGCCCAAAGCCGTCAGTCAGTCCCCAGCAGATCAGGAGTCCTCGCTTTCTAAATGGGACAGTTCTCAAACTGCAACCTGGTCGTACCCTTTGTAATGTGCCTTTCTGGGACTCGGAGCTACGGTTTTCAGCCTGTTGTGTACAGGGTTCTGGGAGCCTGTGGACTAGTTTGAAGGAGTCCTTGAAAGGTGACTGAAATTCATGACACATCTCAAAGGGTCTGCTCTTCCATGGGGAAGTAATGAGCGCCAGCAAGACAGGGTCAGAAGCCTCCAGCCTCCCTACTCCGTCGTACCAGAGGGAGGGGAGAGTTTTGCCACATTTCCCAGCCAAATGCCCAGTCCCTGGGCTATCAGTCCACCCTGTTCTGCAACTGCTGAATTCAAAGCTATTTATTAATAACAATTATTACTACTTAAAAAAACCCCTCAGCTGCCAACATCAAGCTATTCCTAAGATAACTAACTGGCCCAATTCACTGCTGCTGCCGTAAACCTCCGGTTACCCTGCACCTACCTGCCCTGGGGCTGAAGTTTTAGATGGTTCCTCACCCTCCAACCCTTCAACCCCATGGCAGAACCAAAGAAAAACCATGAGGGAGATGTCTGACGCAAAGCAATCCTCATCAGCTGGGAAGCAGCTCTCATGGGCGAGCAGAAGCTCTAACAGAGTCATTTAACATGGACAAAACTGGGCTGGACAAAACCACCGGGGATGCTGGCAGAAGGAACGGCAGAGTCCCAAGTCCCAAGGTCAAATACTGCTTTTGTGGAGCTATAGAAACAAATTATAGCATAATAATCTTTCTGGAGTGCATCTGGGGGGTACTTAAGGATGTTTGCCCGCACTTTCATGCATTGAGCTTATAACCTTGAGGAAGGCCTCAGATTTAAATTAAGATGAACTCTGGTTCATCTTAATTTACCTACAGCAAGAAAAGACATGGCACCTCAAGTTCTCTATGCAAAAGGGAATGAGTTTCCCTTGGCATCAAGTTGACACGGGACAGCTTCCACAGGGATAACGAACCCCATAGGGTTGGGATTCCTTACTTGCTCATCTTTTGAGCCGCAATTCCAGAAGGATTCACACCAGTGGGTGCTGATTACAGCTCAGTAGGCACAAACATGCAGCTTCAAACTGGAAACACAGCAAGTTTCTGTACGACCCTTGAAAATCCTACAGCAGATTAAGGGGTGAAGGTGCTTTTGGACACATTAATGCACCCATCTGTACTAATGTCCACTCTGTAGACATTAATACAAGAGTATGGTGTACTTTACAAACCGGTAAGGAATGTTTAAACAAGGAAACTCCGAGAAGAGGGATAACTCTCCCATTTTTAAGTTGTACAAGAATTTTTATGGATGAACACAACCGCCCCCGCTTTTCCCCCTGCGAACTTCTGTCGCATGCTTTACGCAGGAAATCCACCCTGCTTTAATACAGAACTCTTGACCACAATTTCAACCGATGCAAGAACAGCCCGCCCTGCAAAAAGAGCAATGTCATCCTCCCAACAGTTGGGAAACAGAGGGTTTCCTACGCAATCACTGCCAGACTCTCCCAGCACTTCCAGAGCCTCCCAGCAGCAGCTCCACGCAGCTCATGGGTGCTGCCTTGCGGGACAGAGGTGATCCCCGCTGACGGTCGCTGCCTGCCTTAGGCAGACAGGATAGGGAGCTCCTTAGTCCTCCTCCCACAACTCTGGTTTAAGGGGTGTGGAACGGCTTAATTATGCCCCTCAAGGCAGGAAGAAGTCACTTGTCTTTAAANGAGGCTGTGGAGTCTCCTTCTGCAGAGAGATTCACCCCCGCCTGGACGCGTCCCTGTGCCCCCTGTGCTGGGGGCACCTGCTTTAGCCGGGGGGTGGGGGGCACTAGGGGATCTCCGGAGGGCCCTTCCCACCCCTGCCATGCTGGGATTCCATGAAAAAGCAAGGGGAAANGCAGCTCCACGCAGCTCATGGGTGCTGCCTTGCGGGACAGAGGTGATCCCCGCTGACGGTCGCTGCCTGCCTTAGGCAGACAGGATAGGGAGCTCCTTAGTCCTCCTCCCACAACTCTGGTTTAAGGGGTGTGGAACGGCTTAATTATGCCCCTCAAGGCAGGAAGAAGTCACTTGTCTTTAAATACTCAGACTTTTATTGAGTTAACATGCTTTAACAAGGTCACAGCTCAAAAGGTAAACTCTTACCCAAAGGGTATTCGCTGCTTTCCCCAGCAATTCATCAGTGTCCAGTGGTTTAATTCTGAGCCCTGGGTCAAAGTTACAAACTTTCCAGACAAAGAAATTGTGTCCAGTTCTGGGCTCCCCAGTTCAAGAGAGACAGGGAACGACTGGAGAGAGCCCAGCAGAAGGCAACAAAGATGAGGACAGGACTAGAGCACCTCTCTTATGAGGAAAGGCTGAGAGCCCTGGGTCTGTTCAGCCTGGAGAAGAGAAGGCTGAGAGGGGATCTCATAAATGCTGATCAATATCTAAAAGGCAGGTGTCCAGAGGACAGGGCCAGGCTCTTTTCAGTGGTGCTCAGTGGCAGGACAAGGGGCACCAGGCAAAACTGAAGCACGCGTAGCTCCCCCTGAACGTGAGGAAGAACTACTTTACTGTGAGGGTGCCTGAGCCCTGGCCCAGGCTGCCCAGAGAGGCCGTGGAGTCTCCTTCTGCAGAGAGATTCAACCCCGCCTGGACGCGTCCCTGTGCCCCCTGTGCTGGGGGCACCTGCTTTAGCCGGGGGGTGGGGGGCACTAGGGGATCTCCGGAGGGCCCTTCCCACCCCTGCCATGCTGGGATTCCATGAAAAAGCAAGGGGAAAAAAATATTTAAGCCATCAGAAAAGGTAAATAAGCCTTCACTTTCTGCACCCTATCCCAGTGCTCCAGAGAAGCCCCCTGCACTCAAACACAGCACCCGCACACGTCCCTTTGGAGGGGGCTGCAGGCAACCGGGAGGACAGGGGGGCAGCTTCGCCTGCTGTCACCTCNGGGGGTGGGGGGCACTAGGGGATCTCCGGAGGGCCCTTCCCACCCCTGCCATGCTGGGATTCCATGAAAAAGCAAGGGGAAAAAAATATTTAAGCCATCAGAAAAGGTAAATAAGCCTTCACTTTCTGCACCCTATCCCAGTGCTCCAGAGAAGCCCCCTGCACTCAAACACAGCACCCGCACACGTCCCTTTGGAGGGGGCTGCAGGCAACCGGGAGGACGGGGGGCAGCTTTGCCTGCTGTCACCTCCTGCCCCAGTGCAGGGGTGATTCTGGGAAACACCCCACCCCCCAGTTTAAATCCTTGCAGTCTCACAGTAAAAACAGCTGCAGAACAGCTGGCTGGGAACCAAACAACGGGGCACAACCCACCGAAGCCAACCCCTTCCCCCTGCATCTGCTTCACATGGCTGGTTACTGATTAGTATGAAATCTCCAGAAACAAACAAATACATACTGCAGACAGATGCTAGAGGTAAGCAAATGAACACTGAACTCTTTGACAGCATAGAAACAGAAATATTAATAGTGGCCTTCCCCAAAATCACCTTCCGGCTCCCCCAGATCGAGTCCAAAAAAGGCTTCCCCGGTTTTGTTTTAACATCAGCCACCAACAGGGCAAAGCCATTCCAACATCCCGTGGATCCCCACGTGCTCATTGACAGCATCAGCCTGGCCACAACATCACCGAGCCTCACAAGCTCCGACTCCCTAGGAAAAGCACACCATTACCTCTTCAACCATGCGCCATTCACCAAGGCAGATCCTTTAACCACGTACAGCACAAAGCCACTTGCTAGGCAGGAGTAGGGACAGATGAAAAGTTGGCACATTAAACCAACAGCCCTTCCTTGTCAGACTTCACCTACTTCCTACGGCCCAGTGGGAAAAGCAGAGCACCAGGGACAGGCATCGCTCAACCTGCACTCAAGAGGTTTTACTTGTTGGCTGCTTGAGCGTCCCTCAGCAGCAGTTACTGACCTGAGCAGGAGCAGGATCCGTCAGACAACGTAGTTTTAATTTTTCCATGCAGGAGTTTGTACTGGTTTGACTGAATCTGCTTTTAAATCAGGTCTGCTTAAAGTGGAGCAGGTTTCCTGCTGCGATTCAGATATCCCATTACACAGCTTATCCCAGCAGCCAGCTCTGTACAGCTCAAGCAAATGGAAAGTTGAGCAGTTCATGGAAAAAATGCTTCTACACACAGACAAAGAAGGCAGATTTAAAAAAAAAAGTCCCCTATAATTTTGTACGCAGAATTTACCTTTAGATTTTGGTACGTGGTCGAATAAAGGTAAAGNGTTTCCTGCTGCGATTCAGATATCCCATTACACAGCTTATCCCAGCAGCCAGCTCTGTACAGCTCAAGCAAATGGAAAGTTGAGCAGTTCATGGAAAAAATGCTTCTACACACAGACAAAGAAGGCAGATTTAAAAAAAAAGTCCCCTATAATTTTGTACGCAGAATTTACCTTTAGATTTTGGTACGTGGTTGAATAAAGGTAAAGCCAGGTTGGGCGGGGCTTTGAGCAACTTGGTCTAGCGGACGGTGTCCCTGCCCACGGTGGGGCGGCTGGAAGGAGAGGATCTTTAAGGTCCCTTCCAACCCAAACCATTCTTAGATTACCCAGGAAGACAACACTCTTTTAGACACAAAGCAGGGTGCAGAGCCTGCACCTCTTCCCTTTCGGGGCAACCTTCCCCATCACCCCCCAGCCTCTTCAACAACATTCAAATTTGGCATCACGTGCCTCCGAGCAAACCATCCTCCTCCCCTTATGATTTTTAGCTCCCTCAGCACAGCTCAGACAGAGCCGCAGAGGGAAGTGCAGAACCCCACCTGCTCTAGCGGGAAACAAAGTCAGCCGAGATCTGCGTTAGTCAGCGGCATTACCGGGGCTCTGCTCTGTATCAGCACAAAGCTCTGTCAGAGCTGCTCCCAAGAACAGCGTCCACAGGCACCGAGCAGAAGCAAGAGCATTGCTTGCTGGTTCCCAGATCTGATCTCTGTCCTCAGGCAAGCACAAGATGGACTCCTTCCTTGTCAGGAGCAGGGAGAGATCATTTCATCGGGGTGCTTGATGCCAGTACCGGGTGATGACAGATTACACAGACCAGTAATGTCAAAGCAAACACGGTCCATCCCAGCGGGCAGGAGACCCACAAGGTAAACACACCACTGCCAGATCAGCCCCGCGGCTCACTTTCAGGGGGCAGATCATACTTCTGTGCCTTAAAACGCACCAAGAATAATCTGTAACAAGGTACTTAAAACTTCAACTCGTGTAAGGCCTAAACTATAATTTCTGTCAACCTAATAGGCATCACAGGTCCACAGTGTATTTTATTAGCTAGCTGCTAATGGAGCTACAATACATCGGGTCACATTTTTAAAGTTACAAGTAGTTTATAAAGGCTTAATCAATCATTAAATAGGTGTTTTAATAAATGGCTAAATCAATCATTATAAGCCATAACTTTAAGTAAGCCGTCGGATTTTATAATAACCTGCAGCATGCCCACCTATAAGACACCATCATGTTACAGACCTGAGGAACAGAACACACTAGCTACCATTTCTTAACTATTTGTACATAGACTTAAATGTAAATATAGGCCATACATGGTCACACTTCATGTAGGTGATGTTAAAGACGCAGATGAAATGTTGCGGAGCACTAAAATGCGATCCTTGGGGATGGCACTGGAGAATATTTAATAAAGTCAAAAGCTCCAGGCTAATTTCCCCAGAGATTTCCCACTTAGAGCCTGTCGCAGAGAGAATCCATCACAGACAGCACAGATTCACCCACACCAGATAAAAAAACCCTCCTCTTCCCTCACCACTGCCAGCCACCAGGATATCACCTTCAGTAAATGAAGGAAGCATCTCTTCCCGAGTGCTGCCTACAGCATAACACTTCCCAGCTGCTGTGAGCGCAGCTGGTGAACCTCACTCGCTTGCTCCGCAGGCTGCAAACCGGAGCATTAGCAGCGACTTCCAGGGGGCTGCGAACATCCCACCGCAGGTGGGCGCTCAGAGCGGAGAGAGGGCATCCGTCTGCTTGGAAGCTTGCTCAGCTTGGAGGAAGCTCCTGAGCAGCCTGAGGCTGTTTCCAGCACCAGACACCACCAGCTCGGAGCGGTCAGCACTTCAGGAACTGCACGTTCCAGGTCTGAGCCGTGATGGGAAGCGGAGAGTTTGCCCCACTGACCCAAAGAGGAGCCGATGCTTGGGAGCATCAATTCTCATCCTTGCTCTTTGGTTGCACACACGAGCAGCCTGTGCTCTCTCCTCCAAGGGGAGACCTCTGAAAGCAGACAGGCGGGGTCACAGAATGAGCCTCACACCTTTACATGGAGCTCTTAACACTAAGATATTTAATGTAGCATTTCTCAGGGGATTGGGGGTAATAAGCAATCAAGGGCACAGCACCATGCTCCCTAGCAAGGAGACACCAGATTTCTCACCTGAGCTCAGTGCGGGGCTGCTACGTGTCTGGGAGCGATGGGAGGAGAAAGGGCCAACTGAGCAGAAAGGGAAATATCTCTTCAACTCCAACAAGACAAGGTCCCTGCCAAGAAATGCACCGCCAGTTCCTCATTCGCTTTACTGAGAGAAGTTAGAAACAATAAGTGCAGAGGCACACAGCTGGAGCAGATGTTTTTAATTCTTCACTGCTCACAAGCAGCTCTTCCCCTCCTTTTCTCTGCTGCATCCAGCAGTGGGAGTGTGATGCTGAGGGACGGAGCAGAGCCCTTCCCTGGTGCCAGAGCCATCCCTCCAAGCTCCCACCCCAGCTTCTCCGAAGCCTCCCTGGGATGGGTTGTGATCAAGCTCTTCACTTGCTCCTCCTCATCATTCGTGCCAGGTAACCTTTGTAAATATTTCTCAGCACTCCTGAAAAGCAAGCCAGGCTGCAAAAGATGCAGGGTAGTCTGTTTAACGCGTTGACTGACATGTTAAAATAACCCAACCCCTGCGGCACCGCTGTTCTCTGATGCACCAGCCTAAAGGTTAGCTATCAGGAGTTACTCAGATTCCAAAGTAAAACCGGTAAACTTTAAACCATTTTAAAAGTCTGTATCACACCTGTGTGCGCTTGGGCAAAGGGAAAGGCATCCTGTCTGCTGGTCTAAAAACACGATTTCAGGTCACTGTCCCTTATGCAAAGGAGCTACTCAGCTAGGATAAGATCAGCCGCTAAGCAAGACTACAAATTTATCTTCCCTCAGTAGTGTGATCTTCCACTAATTAATCATATCATGGAAAATAATATAGAAAATATTTTAAGAATTGCACTTTGAGACACTAGCAAGGCACAAAAAGCTTACACGGCAAAATGCAAAATCTTTTCTTTCAATGGCAAGAGCAACGTGAACCGCTGAGGGGGAGCGCAGAAAACAAAACGCTGCATCCCTGGTGCCAACAGCAGCAGGGGAAAACCCAGGCAGCGCTGAGACCCCACAAATGAAACCCACGGGGCTTGGTTCAGAGGGAAGCAGCATCACCAGACGACTTGCCCCAAGAAGATGGGATGTGACATACCCCGCTTCCAACGGTACTGCTCTGTACCCATAACTTACATCTGGGCAGCACCTTCTTGCCCCAGGACTGTAAAAACCAACACAGACACAACTTAAGATGTCCAACCCCTTCAGAGGATTAAGGGCAATTTTTATATTCTCACTCCCAGCCCCAATCTCACCCGTCCTTGGGCCAGCGCTGCCTTCACCTGGCATAGAGCAGCAGCAGCTCCAGGAGCTAAGCTGGCAGAAAACCACCCTACGCCTCCCGGTGCAGGTATAAAACGTTAAACCAACATTAAACTTGCAAATAAACTTCCAGAGACCACAACTGAGATCCATAAGCCTCTATAACTAGATTCAAATCTAGTGGTTTTGAGGCTGGATCAGACGTATTTTCCAAAATTGTGCTAGAAATTAAAACCTAAACATGTAAAAAAACACAATTTAGTGACGTTCCCTGTTTCCCATCACCATTTGCACAAAGGCTCCAATCTCATCCCACTAATCACTGCACCAGGCAACAGCGGACTACTTCATCAATGACTTCACTGGCAGATTTGATTACAGTGCTGGTTACATCATCACCCACAAGAGATTATGCAGCTTTCCAAATGGCACCAGCAGCTTCTAAATAGCTTATATAGAGGAAGCCATGAAGGACGTACGTACTCAAGAAGTCTCACGTTGTTAATTTAGGGGAAGAACTTTCAACACTATCTTTTGAAGGTATCAGTACATGGACAAAGCATTTTCACGTGCCATTGCTAATGTCAGCACACGCTTATGAGGATATTTTGGTTCCTGGAGGAGGCATGCACACACACTCATGGCGAGTGAAGGACCCTGCAACAAGGCGGCCCAGAGTGAGACCTTGCATGTGCATAACCATGAAGAACATCCTTCGCTGGTCACAGCGGAAAGGGCAACCCAAGATCTGCCAAGTGCACGATAAGGACTGAGCGCGCGCTGAACCATGTCTCTCTCCAAGATGGGAAACGTGCTTAGAAAAGCCTATTTAAATGACTCTCAGCAGAAGATAACGAAGCTCAATAACAGGAACTCAAATAAGAACCAAGCACCCATTACAGAATCTAGCACCACGCAGCTGGGAACATGAGAAGGACAGTGTTTTGCTGTCCCCATGCCGCACACCAGTGTTAGATCTGTCACGGGGAGCTGCTTCTTGCTCAGCCTTCCCTCCTCTGCGTGGACTATTTGCAGCAACAGCATTAGAGCAGCCATCAAGCAGATGCTTAAAAAATGCAGAATGACGTTCAAATGACATCTATCCATAAATCAGTCCAAACCACAAACATCTGAAGAAGATTTTCACTTAATCCAATTTACTGTAATCTCTCTCTTTAGTTAAAATGACAGAAATGTCAAAATGGGACTTTACTCCTCTGTCAAAGCATCTCATGGTGAAAAGGAAAATAAGCAGGCTCTCACACGCAGCACCACTTATTAGGTTAGAAATGTCAAAACTGTACTTTGATTCTCACTATTAGCAGTCACATCCGCATGCTGTGCCCTTCTGTTTCCCTTCATTTCCCCCAAAAGCGAGCACAGAGCGTATGCCTGATGCCAAGCATCATCTAGGCAAAACCACAAGTTACCCATTTTTTGTTTCTGATGACCCCATGCTCATCGCTGTTTGAGGGCACACAGACCCTCATAGGGTGTCTCTTGTATCTCGTGTAAGCAGTCTTATTTACCATCGAAGGACTCGGGAAGACTGCCTTCTACCGCCTCCCAAAACATAAAACAACAATCCAAGCCTTCTCAACAGACCAACCTTAAATCGCTTTCCCCCATCTCTTCACGTTAATTAGCAAATGGGATAATTGACTCTCGCCCAGGAGTTCAGCATGTGTGTGTCCGCATACATATTTCCACACGCCAGCGAGTGTGCATGTGTCTTTTCCCCCCCCGACGGTCACAAAAATTAAGCCACTACCCAAGAGTCCAGGAAAGTCAAAGAAAAATACCTATTGTCAGGAACGGGGTCTTCATGCATTATTTAACAAGAACTCTGTTGGCAAAACTGGTGTTGTTTTTATATAAAAGCTAATAGAAATTGTACCTCCAGGTGTCAAAACACTGATGGTAATTCCTGCTGCCTCAGACATCTTGATGTTTCAATTTTAGCAGTATGAGGAGCCTGCAGGGAATCCAAGAGGGTAAAGTGCTTGTACTCAAAGAGAAGCAGAGAGAAGGAGAGCCTTTTTATTTCTCTATAAAGGGCTCAGGGGAACAGTTCTACTCACTGGAATTATCAGATCTGGTTCCCTTGCTCCTTCCCTTCCTTGAAAGAGGAAAGAGCAAGACAGGCTAACAAGGAGTGATTGTATTATGTCGACAGGAAAAAAAAAAAAAATCAACGAGGCCGCTAAGGAGAAGCACAAAGACAAAAAAAAGAAGTGAACAGAAGATATCATTGGGGTGCAGCAGCACAAGAGCAGCTGCAATTAATGGGATGCCTAAAAGATTCCCACAGAATTGACAAGCTGTGATAGAACAGCGATTTTAAAAGTTCTATTTTCTTAAGTTTGTACCTAAAAGCACAGCAGCAGGTTGGACCCCTCGCCAAGTCCCCTCCCTTACTAACTTCCAACTGCACTTCTTCATTTCCACCCTTCGTGCCAGGGAAGATCAGAGCGATATCTCTACCTGCACAAGACCAAAGCCAACAAAGAGAAGATTCAGATTGCTCGCACCAGTGCGCCTAGGGCCCTCAGGTACTCATTTATATATAGAACAGCTACCTGCTAGCTTTCATTCTAAAAAAGAATTTGTTAGTTCCTGATGTCAGCAAACGAAGGCATCTCCTACATGTTTACTGTCCTTGCAAAGCACCGCAGATGCCGGCTGATCTGCCAAGTCTTGAAGTTTATTCTCTGCTCGGAAGCTTCCAAGGTCACAGGTGACACCTCAACTGCTTTCTACCATCCTCTTCCACTTCTTCACCTCTTCACAGCTTCCTCCTAGGTTCACTTTGTATAACGCATGCCCACCTCAGAAACCCACCGCTGACAGGTGAGGGATGGCTGCGTGCAGCACCCTACAGCACACCAGCGGAATGAACCTGCAAAAGCAAACCCACGCTTCTGCCCAGCGCGGTGCTCGCCGCCAAGGGCTTTACAAAGGTATAATAAAAAAAAAGAGCGAGTATCAATCCCTCTTGCACTCTCTCTCTCTCTCTCTCTCCACTACCTGCACACCTTCCGCCACCCACAACTCCTCTTCTCATGATGCAACAAATACTTGATTTCTGGACTACAGTGCAAATTCACCGACAATTTACACCCCTTCAGGCCAACTCTGACGACAGCATCACGAAGAACAAACGTGCCCCACTGCACCTCCCCAAAGCAACGATGGCGCAGGGAGACAGAGCTAAAAATGCATGAAGCGTACTCTTCCCAACCACCCCTGGCAGCAAACTCTAGCCAAAATCAGTCATAGCAAAGGCATGAGACAGTAAATATGCTCTTACAAAATTTCAGTAATTATGGCATCTATGAAACAGTTGTTTCAGGCCCCACCTTAAAACCACAGACGGTCCAGGCCACCATCCCCAAGCACCTCAGCAGAGGCTGCGAGGAGGAGGGAAGATCCGCACAGCCCTCAAAACCCATCCTCCTTGGCTGCAGCTTCTAGGAGAGCCTCAAGGACCATCTTGTGGTCCAGGCCCTCCCATTTCTGTATCGCTTCCACCACAGAGGAAAGCAAAATTGGGACAGCGGAGTGGGCAGACAAGGAGAAAACAACAGCTCAGGAATTCGCAAGCAGCTCAGCATGGCATTCAAGGGAAAAAACCAACTTCTCCAGGCAGCCACTCGGCCAGGGACACAAAGGTCTTGGAGAGATTCTTCATTGGGTCATGAACTTTTGCAATGCCGTTGCAAAAACGGCGCTGAGGAAATTCCCAAGGAAAAATAAATGGATGCAAGAGCGAGCTGAGCTGAGGAGCGCCAGAACTGCTGCCGATCACATTTCACCTAAGCACAGGCCCAGCCCTTCGCACGCACGCTCCTTCCACCCGGCAGCCCACCAAGCAGCACGGCCGCCCTCCGGACCCACATCCTATGCACGCCACGTCCTGCCTTGCACTCGCCGCCCTGGAGCATCGCGGGGACCAGACAGGGACCAGGGCGCTCCACCCAAACCCAGATCTGCATCCCACAAGGTTTTCCCAGACAGCTGTACCAGGCCCTCTCCCCAGTCAAGTCCTGCTCAGGCATCACTTACAGCTCGCTAATATTTCAGGGACCGGCAGTCATCACTGCCAGCCGCCCCGAGAGAGACATTTGCTGCCTTCTTGCTCCTCCAGCCATGTCTCACAGCGCGTGGTATAAACTTTAAGAGGCAATGACCTCATCAGAGCTGGGAAGAGGAAGGCAGGGGAATTGGCTACTTGCCACCTTCTCATTTTTCACATTAAAAAAATAATTTATGAGAGAAAGCCCATTTTATTCATCTAAGAAAAAAAAAATCCCAGTAGAAGCAGCAGGCCTGCCTTGGAGTGCATCACTTGTACAGCAGCTCCTGGAGCAGCACCGAGCCGACGTGGCGCAGAGTGGGACCCCCAGCACCCCCTGTACCGAGGCATGACCCCCCAGTACCCCTGGACACCCGACCGCTCCACCAACTAGTCCAGAAACCTTAGGCTACAGCGCAAGCATCTCCTCTCATCTTCATTAAGGCTGACTTCCCCTGCAAGCGCAGGGAGGGACTTCCAACTCTAATTTGTAACTCCTCCAAAAGACAATTAAATAGGCAAACCCCAGCTCTTTGGGATCAGGGCATCAGACAGGGCTCTGCGGTGAGCGGTAACTGCAAGTCACGTCATTAATTTTGCCCAGACATGTATTGCACCCTATTTCTGAACGCACACATAGCATGTGTGCGGCGCTCCGCAGACACAGGATACGCGAATCCTGCATACTCACACATTTTATATACTCGTATTACTTATGTTATAGATTCACACATACATTACTCATAGCTCTTAAGAACAGAACATACAGTTCATCTTGGCACGAATCCCAGAGGAAGGAAAAAATAAAAAAGCCTCGCAGTAACAAATCTCACGTGCATTGAGTCCAACAGCATCTGTGGTAGGACTTACAACAGTATTATGGATCATTAAATTATTGATTTTGTATAACACACACATATGTGTCTGATAACACCAGTCACGCCTGCTGTTTCAAGGGACATTCCCCGACTCAAAGCATGCCACCACTCTCCCAAGTTTTTGCCCGTAACTGCTGAGCACATGCAACGACTGTGGCAAATTGTGGAAAAAGCAGTTTACTTCTGCAGCGCGCACCCGACAAACTCTCATGTACATCAGTCCCACTGAGGCACGTCTATGTTTCAGGTTAGGGCCCAAACATGTTCATATGGGACTGTAACTGTGCCTGAAAAGTGTCAGATCTCTGAAGTTAAACACCGGCCTCCACTCCAGAGCAGACCGGCACAGCAGTAGGGACATTTAATCTGTACACACCATACAACAACAGCAAGAAGTCAGATTAGCACAGGAGAACGCAACTCCCTAGTAGGGCACTGTGCAATGAAGGAAAATGTAAAAAAGAAAGAAAGAAAAAAAATCACAGCACACTGCAGCTTCTATACGCCTTTGTAACCTCTGCAGCAAGTTTGCAGAATATCAAAGCATTCTTCATCATATCCCCTCCAAAAACAGCCTTTGTCCACTCTTAGGAGCTTTACACTCAATGTCAGAGAGGTTTAAAAAGCCACAGTCATAACATTATTCTCACTCACTGAAGGAGAAGTGAGGCACAGCTCACCCCAGCTCAAGCAGCCCCGACGCTGCCCCAATCCAGCCCTCNCCCCTCCAAAAACAGCCTTTGTCCACTCTTAGGAGCTTTACACTCAATGTCAGAGAGGTTTAAAAAGCCACAGTCATAACATTATTCTCACTCACTGAAGGAGAAGTGAGGCACAGCTCACCCCAGCTCAAGCAGCCCCGACACTGCCCCAATCCAGCCCTCGCGCCCCAGCGGCAGCATCCCCCCCTCAGCCGCGGCTTTCCAGCAGCAGCAAAAGCATGATCACGCGATCTCTCCCGGGCAAGGGATTCCCACCGCACCAGAAGCATCCTCCCCAGGACTACAGGACCACGACCCTTAGAACCAGCAAAACCACCTGACCTCAAAGTCTTGCGAGCGGAGTTTACCAGCAGTAAGTCCCTTTATGAAACAGCCAGCACAAAAACAGCAGCTGCAAACCCCCACTGGCCTGACCAAAGTCAAAACACACCGCACACTGCTTTTCAGGCAAACCCAAATTACAGCATCATCTGCTGACTGTTCCCGGGATGAACAAACCCACATTAATTACAGGCTAAACTTTGCAATTCACCTCGCAAAAGCACGAAACATCAGCAAAACTGCTTTGATCACACTGACAAATCATTCTCCAGTTGACAGAGCAACGCGTGAGACCAAGACACTCAGGAAAAACAACGCAAAACTTTTTTCTATTCTCCTTTTTCCTTGTCACTCCCTTCCCCCCCCAAAAAAATACACGCTCCGCACAACGAGGGCTGGAGGGATAAAATCACCTCGGAAAGCAGCAGGGGCTCACAAAAACCTCGTACTTTACCTCTGTCGGCAAACAGCTGGCCACCTCCGGGCAACCGCAGAAGTGTATTCTCAGCCTCCAGCACTAAACACTGTTTCTGTGTCGGCGGGCCAAGTCCCAGTTTTCCAAAGGAACTTCTTTCTGCTGTGGCCTAGTTTAGCTCTCCAGACAAATGCCATCAAAACAAAAGCAGCCCAGCCAGCCCAGGGAGGGAAGGAGGGGGGTACTTACCTAGAAGCATCCCCGCATCACCTCCACGGCCTCCTGCGTCTTTAGCAGCCACCCTCTCAACTTCAAAATAAATAAATAAAGAGAGGCCACACAGCCTTAAAACCAAGCTGGAAATGAAATGGAAAGCCTGTAATTATTTCTCAATGCTCCTGCCAGTCTCAGCCTATAAACACAGTGGATTACATAAGTCCACCCCTTCTGTTTTGAAGCCAAAAGTATGAGCTTTTCCTCCAGCTCTGGCAGCGAGTAATAATTCCTCGTCGGCATGGCAACGCTGGCTGGCTTCCAGCAGACAATGGGCGAGTTGAAATACTGCTACAGCCTTTTTATAGCTTAGCTCTGAAAAACCTCTAAAATATTAGCTATCTGATGGCTAACCCAACTCGACAACCTCTCCTCGTTTAACCGTTTCCTTCCTGCACCGCTGCCTGGCGTCGCCCAGATGTGCGGTCCAGGGTCGCCGGGCGGCGGTGCAGCGGATGCTCCTCTTCCCAGGGACGGCACATGGGGACCGTTTCCCATTTAGCGGATTTGTTGACTTCTCACTGGCACAGCATCTGCAGTAACTGCCACAGACTCAATGCAATGTTTGGGTTTTTCTGCATTTATGTCAGCCTGTTACTCAGCAGGTACGTTTGCTCTGCTGCGCTCACTCCAGCAAGCTGCGCTGGAGGTTCTCCTCTCGGCTAGCCTAGCTCAAAAGAAAACAGACACCAGAATAACACTTGTGCATGCAATTTTGTCATTGCCCACCCGTGCGAGGGGTGATGAGGCTTGTGGGGCTCTGCGCAATTTGCAGAGCTGCAAGGAAGAAAGATGCTTTCCAAATCCTCTCTCAGCAAGTCCTGGAGAACTCATCCGTCCTTTCGGGATAGAGTTGCAGGGATGTCCTGGAAAACCAATTGCACTTAAGACACCCCGTGGCAATGCAGCAACCTGCCTGCCCATGCACAGTTTGGGCTTATCCTGCTGTTGAATTGAGTTCAAAGCATAAACACACCCCAGCAAGCCTGGGGACCAGCCACAAGACTCAAACAGAGGAGAAGATACTCAAGATATCACTCAAGTCAACGGTGTAGTGAAGACTGCTGAAGTTAAGGAGTGAGCCTCCTGACTGAACTTCAATCAGTTCCTACCAAAACCAGCAGCTAACACAAACACGCAACAGCTCCCAAGATCACGTGAAGTCAATATTTACTCTTAATACACACCCAAAGCTGCCCAGGACAACCCCACTATCTCCACACCCTGGCACAGATCCTGACCACCCAAAGGCCAGCAGGTCCATCACACCGGCCTCACTTACACCTCCGAGCAGGAGCTGTGCGAGTGCCACTGCCATGTGCTGGCTCATTGCAGCTCTGAGTAAAACTCACCCCGGGGGCTGGGAGATCCTCTGCAATTTGCTGAATTTTGCAAGTTAGCAAATAAGCAAAGAAAACAATAGAAATTAAAGAGAAAATTAAAAAAACAGCAGAGCCAACGCCACCACAAAAATACAGTTAGCTCCCTTCTGAACACTCCAAACAGTGTTGCCAGCGTTCACGATCCAGCTCCAAGTCTGGCAACGGCTCTGGGAAACCCAAAGGGCCCTGGCTCTGCATCGGTGGCTGGTGACTCTCCACGGCCAGCCCTCCGCACACGGCAGCCCGCTGCTCCCGCCATCTCAAGAAAAGGCTTGAATGCACGACCCATGGGAGTCTTTAACACTTGAAAACCAGAAGGCAAACAAAAAAAGAACATTTCTTTCTAAATCTCATTAAGTTGGAGAGCATGATGACTAGCTTTTCATGTGCAAAGGTGGTAACACTGCTTGGAGCTCTAGCTCAATTAATTATTTTACGAGGATAAACATACTAGGAGATGCTAAGTGGGAACCATAAAGGTTCCTTGGTACCTGGCAGGCTCGCAGCCGCTCAGCCTTTGCTACAAGGCTGTATACCTCCTTATGCCACAGAACAGCCCAATTCTCATAGCAACTATCCGAAAAATAGTCAAGCAATCGTCAAACCCTGGTTCTTACAGCAGAAACCTCTGAGACAGCCAAAAGTAGTGGTCATTGCTTCAGATAATTAAATGTACATTGTGCTACCATACAGCCAGGCAAAGCCACACACAGGGGAAAACCACAACTGGCACCGAGCACCTACCTGAGTCCCAACGTCCCCCCAAATCGCTTAACGCTGTTTTGCGAGATGAGAACTCACGGATACATGCCTGAACACTTGCATTTTTCTAGGGGAGAATAATTTATTTTTTCTTTTTAGTGGCCCATTTTCTGGGTTCCACCCCAGTAACTAACAGGCAAACAAGCCATAGAAAACAGAAACCTAGGGACTGGTGTAGGAATGGGATCTAGCCCTGCCCTGCTGAATGCTGTATGGCTAAATTCCATACTCCGCGACTCCAAGGAAAACTCAGTGAGTCTCAGGAATATCCTCCTGAGCAGATCACCTTTGATCCCAGCCTCCTGTCCCACGCCCCACAACCTTCTTCACAAATTGTTCTTCCCAAGATTACATCTAAGAACACAGCTACGAAATACCCTCTCCCCAGCCTGAAAAAGCAAAAAAAAAAGTATTTGGGAAAAACAAAGATGATGTTTCCCCTCGTGGGTGTAACGTACCATGTGCACGCGTGTCATGGTTTAAAGCTGGGCTGGCTATTAAATGAAAGACAGACACAAAGATACTGCGCCTTCAAAGCGGGCATCGGGAGCCACAGGAAAAAGAAAATAAAGTCAGAGCTAAAACCTCTAGAAAAACTTTGCTATGCTTACATAGACCGACCTTCCTTCTCCAGGCAAGGAACATCCCCACCACGACCCCAGACACGCAGATGTGTGTTCCAAGATGACGAATAACAAGTTGCAACTACAAAGCCCCGCTGAAACTTTAAAATGGCATCGCACTACACATGCTCTTCCAGCTTAAACCCTTAATTAAAGAGACTATTCTTTACAGTGCTGGAGCCACTCCAACTCCCATTGTTAAATTTAAAATAAAACTCTGCAACCTCACAGCATCTGTAAGACATTAAAACATTCAATACTGACTTTTCAGCTTTAAGACATAATTTAATAATTTTTTTCTCTCAAACCCCAAACCTAAGGATTTAAAGAAAATAACCAACAGCACCTCTCACAGGATGCTTGTTTTTTAAATGAGCCTTCTGCGAGAATATCCCTGACCTTTAACAGTTCAAAACAGATTAAAACCACTCAATCACATACAGCCTCTGGACAGAATGCAAGACCAGGACGGATTCAGCTCTGCGTCAGGACGAAGCAGACTCTGTAGCACGGAAGCCAGCTCCAAATACAATCCATTCATACACAGGGACAAAACAAGAAAGAAGGCAGATTTGACCACAGAAAGTCACCATGAGCACAAGAAAAATACAGCAGAAAGCTAATTTTGGTCATTGCTAGTAATGCTGGAACCACAAGCCAGAACTTTGCTGTTATAACCTCTGGTATTCCAAGGTGGGTCTTCACTTCTCCTGCTCTCTCTGGACCAGGAGCTACTTGCAGCCACTTACAGCTCTGCTCCCACCACTCAGGCAGCGCACAGGGTCTGGAAAGCCACGTTCAGCCATGGCAAGGGATCCAGACACGACAACTTTCCTCACAGGACCAGGAGGAGAACGTGGGCTGAACACCAGCCTCTGCAAAGTCAAGGGGAGCCTCCACTCACGGCACGGGGAGCAGGATTTCAAGCCCAGTCTCCAGGAATATCACCTGTCCGCAGCCCCCGAACACGTGCTGGCAGACCACGACAAACCTCTCTACATTTCCATAAAGCCCACAGAACTCTAATGACACTGCCGGCATTTCTCCTGTAAGCAGTTTCACAGCCACAGAACCATTTTGGGGTGGCAGGTGGAAAAGGAGAAGACCCAAAGATTATCAAATTAGAGTGTGGATCATGAAGCCATGGTTGTGTAAGGCCTCCCCCGCAACAGAGGCATACAAGAAGGTGACCTAGATCAAAGAGGTAGGTCCACAAGGTGCGTGCACATCCCCAATAAGCGTAGGCCCAAGTGTGTGGCTCGATTCTGCTTTGCAGTGCCCAGGGTGCACGCTGTCCCCAGGAGGAGCTTGCCCGGGCAGGGGTACCAGATGTGGGACTGGTTCCCACCAGCAAGCAGTCAGCTGCAAACTGCACAGTCACTTTCATCTCTGTTCGGGTGCTAACGTCTTATCTGGGCTATGCTGACGAGCACTCCTGCCCACTTGCTCACAGCAACTCAGCTGCATCAAAAACATGAAAAGGACACCGGGGTTTGTAGAAAAACCCAGTAAGTTATCTCCAGCAGTTCCCACAGCTAATTAAACTGTTCAGTCACGCATGCTTGAAAGTTTATAAAACAAAAAAAAAACACCCCACCAAAAACAAATACAAAAGCCTGACAATTAGTGGAAGCAGGTTTGTTTGATCAACTCTCCCCCACCTGCCAAGAAATTCTGTGGCCACAGTAGCAAATCTTTCAAGCAACTCAGTCCTACCACGCAGCTCCCAGCCTCCTACGCCCACAGCTGGGGCCAGGACTAACCCACCCTCTTGCTCCACGAGCCAGAGCCTTCAAAAACACATCCAGCCCTAGGTAAAATTACACACTGGGCATACCTGCCTCTACTAGCGGAGCCTGCAGCGCAGAAAAAGCTTTGCATGGGCCAAGCCGCGTCTTTAGGAACAGGCTCCAACGTCAGAAAATGCTGCTAACACAGGCAAAACAAGGAAGCAGACTGCACGTACGTCGGAACCAAAGGATGCTGGATGAGGAACACAAAGAAGGGAGGAGGTGGAAAAAGACGAGTCATTCAGGGATCTGTGCATAAGCTGGCAATCCCAGGCAGCACTCCTCCAACTGGATCAAGAAGTCCAGCAGCAGAGTGTACCCCATGGATTTATTGAGCACACATCAGCAAAGCAGAGCCAAGGTTACACACTCTCAAAATGGGCACATGGCAAGTAGGCATGCAAACAGAAAAATCTGTGCTAGGAAATAGCTTAAAAGGGGACAAAAAAAAAAGACACCAGAGGGGAGCAGGGGAAGTATTTCATCATGCCTTTTAGAGAAACAAATTAGAAGGAAAGAAAAACAAAAACAAGAATCTGATCCCAAGCCGTGCTATACCAGTAAGAGTCTTCTCTAATTGTTTCAGTGAGTTCTGGACCATGTCCTTGCCAAAGGCACTGCCTCGGCTCTTTAGAAGTATTTTTTAAACCTCAAAAACTAGTCCTCTGAAAGGCACACCACTACAGCGTGCAGGACCCCAAGTATCCTCCTAAGACCTGGGAGAGAGTTGCACAAAATGTAAGAGGCCACATGGGCAAACAGACCCTGTAAGGAAAGAAAGAACACGGTTAAGATATTCAATAGCTAAGTTACAAAACGTAGCAAATCCCAGAAAGACAGGGAAAAAACCAGCTAGCTCGGGCTGGATGTGGAAACAGGAGGCGTGCGAGATCAGCAGAAGCACAGCAATCGCTCTTGTGCAAGCCAAAAGGCTGGGTACAGATTTGAGGAGAACTGTCCGGCCACGGATCGGCAGAAGTGGTAGCCACAGGGCTTTTGAAACAAGGCTGAAACCCATCAAAAGTTTCTGATTTATTTTTTTAATTCAGGAAGCGGTAACTCCATAGCCAACCAACCACCACACCAGTCCTTTTCCAGAGGACGTGACATTCCCTCATTTGCAGTCTGAAACAGAAACATCCCATCAAGGAAACAAAAAAAAAAAAGCCAGACAAGAAGAGGGCTGTATCCCAGCCACGCAATTCAGATGCTCCCCAAACACACGCCACTGCTTTCTGTTTATTTTCAGCTGGAGCTTCCCCTCCACATCCACCTCCTCCCTCCTTCCACCTACAAACTGATATGCCATTTATGATCTCCTATCTGCTGGCTCTGCCCACTGCATCCTCAATGTTTAAAATAAGCAAGCTACGACAAACGCTGGATAAACCCAGTCACTATGAATACTGCAAAAGCAGAGTGGCCGAGGGGTATTGTGGACTAGTCATACGCTTCAATATTTTGTCCCCAAGGGCTCGGCCAATCCATTTAGCAATGGAGCAGGGACTCTAATAATAGACACAAGGATACACAGGAGATAAACGAACACAAGACAAAAATAAACCCCAGCCTTGTTATAATTTTAATACAGGAGCTAAACTGGGAAATGATAAATGAAGACCGTTTCCACATTTGAGTCAAGAGGAAAATTTAACTCCCAACAGCCCAAGGGCAAACACACACATTGAAAACTGGATGGGGGACTTACAGAAAGCTAAAGGATTGGGTGAGCATTACTTCCTAGAAAGGTTTTTCATTATTTCAAATCACACCAAAAAACCGCAATGCTTTACTGTCTTCCAGGGCAACCAGGAGCAGATTTTAAGTGACTGCACACATTCTCGGACATCAAGTGCCTGCAGTTGTGGGGGCAATATGCATCTCAAAGCTGCCTTCGGCTCCCTGAAAGCGGTGTAGCTTCACAGCAGCTCATTTTGATTTCAGTCAGTGATCTCAAATTAAAGCTTTAATACACTCATACACAGCTATAAACTCCTACATGCATTTTTCCTTTATGAGTTTTAGCCTGCCTGCAGTCTATATGGTTAACCACACTCCCCCCACAGCCCCTGCCTCTGCTTTAGAAAACAGTCTCCGGTGTTTAATGAGATTAACTATTTCCTCACAGAAGTTATCTGAGGGATAACTCTTCCCTTCCCACAGGAATACCCAGAGGAGCCTCAAAGATTTCACAACCTTAAGCTCTGTGTCATCACGAGTTATGCTTTTGCGTACACAAACATCTTCTGCACGATCCAAAGAGGACAGACGCGGGGGCTGTGGGCCAAAGCAGAACTACAGTCCCCTGATCTGACCAGATGTCTCCAGCCCAGAGCTTCACCCAGCAGCTCTCAGATGCTCCCCAAGCCTCTGGGCATGGGAACGCCCACGTCCCTCAGCAATTTGCCGCAGTGTTTCATCACCCTACCTGTCCGCTCAGCCCCCTCTACCCGTGACCCCGTAACACGGGCAGGAGCTCAAGCTTTGCGACTGGCCACGGAGGTGCTTCTCAAAGGGCAGCAGCTGCCAGCAGCCAGGGTCCTGCCACGTACAGCATGAGACAGACATGGTGACACTGGGGGTGTCTGCAGGTACCTTGACAAATTCTCTGCTCTCCACCCATGGCTCCAATGCCCAGGATGATACCAGATCAGCTCCCTCGCATCCCCAGACATCTGAAGGGGGACACCAAGCAACCCTGGTATTTCTCCTACCTGGTTCTCTCAAGCTCTGGCTTTACAACTCAACAGCCACAGGACCATTATTCAAGAGCAACGGGAGATGGACCAGAGCAGATCTTCAACCACACCACATTCAAGCCCTTCCTCTCCCGAATGACAGCTTGACCTCCTCCTCTACAAGCCAACCCCGTCCATGGCTTCAAAGCTCATCAGAAGGTCTACCTGGGGGCTAACGACCACAGGAGCACCCTTCTTCAGGTGACTCTTGGACTGGAAGGAATTCCATGCTGGCAGATCGTTACCGAAAGGATGAATACACAAGAAACTGCTCAGAAACCCTGTCCCTGTCACTAACTCCAGGACAGGGAGCATGCTTCTAGACAGTACACCTAGACTCAGACTTCTTCCAGTGAAGTAAGACTGGACCAGGCTAAATTTCATTACATGTTTATCTCTGCTCAAACCATCCTACTAAAAAGGAGAAAATAGTCATGTTCCAGATGGGAGAGACTTTTTTATAGCAAGCCATGGATATCTGGCACGCTTTGCTGAAGGTCTTTCATCATGCACACAAGGTATAATGCTATCTAGTAATCTGAGGAAACATCCATGGGTTTTTCAACCTCCTCTAGAAATTGAGATTCAACAGGAAACCACAAATACACCAGGTCATTAATTTTTCTTTACCAAATGCTTCCAGTTATGTTGCAATTTTAACAGTAAGCAAACTATTTGGGTTCTTTCCAGTTCTTGTGCAACAGTGTTCCTCATTTTTCATTTTATTTTTTAAATAATCTAGCTGAGATTTTAAAAAAAAAAGTTTAAAACCAGTTAGGAAGTCAGTGTGAACAGAGCATACTTTCCCCACTAAATATTTACACACACACACACCCCTCCCCGAGGTTTCCATATCACATAGCAGAGGTTTTGTACAAACAAAGTAAAGACTTTTCCCAGCTAAAAATACAGCAAACAGCCTAAGAAATAAGAGCAGAACAACGTATCTACTGACACAGGCAACGCCAAGCTATCTGAACCACATAAATAAAAGTCTCATTCAAACATTCCCCCCCTCCCCTCCCAGCACCATTCCAGGAGAACAAAGAAACATTAAGTCTTACTTTCCTGGTGTATATTTGATCAGACCTTCTGTTAACACAATATGACAACGGCAATGAAGGGAAGAATATCACAGCTAAACAACCGTCTACCATTCCCCTTCCTTCTGCCGAGTCCTTGCTGACGCAAGGATGGAGCAGCTGCTGTCTGTTTTTAAACAGCTCCATATTTCATAAGAAGCTGCTGATTTCTGAAAGGACAGAAAACCCAGCCAATGGCTTACAAAATAAGAACCAAATGAAAGCAATTCAGGACACACTATTTAAATATCATGTCCATTTGCTCAGCTTCCTTCCAACATACAAACGCAGCTGAAATTCCTAAGACGAGTCTGTCCTCTGTCTCAGCCTCCCCAGTTATCACCGTAGGCACAATTTCTAAGTAGTCATGTAAAACAGAGCAGAGGACTGAAAAATCCATCCCGTGTCTCTAGGTAAGAAATCTTGACATACGGGAGAAAACAAACCTACGTGCCCAGCTTGATGCAACCACAGAAGCTACCTCTGCACCAAGTTAACACTACCCTCCCCTAGTTGTGTTCTCTGCTGCCGAAGGACCCTGTATCAGCATTAAATGGCCATTCGGGATGGAAAGACTCTCCTTGAAGGACCCGGCCATACGCCCTGAACTTTTGCACACTTACCAACGAAAGGTATATAGATATTGCTATTTATTTATCTTTCATCGGGGATGTATCAGATATCCGAGAAGCCTCTCATCACTACTGGAATTCCACACTTAAGTCTTCTTTAAAGCCTACATCATAGGGTACAGGTCACTACATATTAGGATCTCAAAAGAAAGAAGCGTAAGACTTTTCTGTTCTGACTCTGCAGCTCTCACTTCGGCTGTTAGAAGCAATGGGTTATACCAGGTGAGTCGCTCCTGAGGGGCTTCAGACACTTCCCATCGCCTTCTCAGTCAATGTCTGCTGTAAGATTATTGCTTTTACGGCTATTTGTGTCATGTTGATTAACTTAGATATGGACTTGGAGAAGGAGGAGGGCATGGCGGGGGGAGAATTTAAAAAGACAGAAAAAAAAGGCTTTCATCTGCTCTAATAATTAGCAGGTCATGCTGAAAATGATCAGCATCCCTTTAAAGCAACTGTGCATGAAACGTGCAGAGCCCTGCTCAGGTCACTGCACCCATGCAAGGCGCTTAGTTCTATCAAGCCACTAAGACCCTGTGGTTTTCTAAACTGCTCTGGCTTCATACGAATTCTGGCCAAAACCCTTCTACCTCCACACTTCCACTCTGGGAAACGGCGGGTAACAACGCTCACCAATCTTGCTGCTCAGTCACAAGGGCGGTGGGAATAAAGGCACCAAGGTCAATCAAGGACTAATTAAAGGTTTGCAAAGGACCTTCAGATTCTCCGATAAATAAGCACAGGGAAACTTGTTGCAAAGCATTTGCCATTCCTGGAGAAAACAAAGTGGGTGCAAGAGCCTCCTGCTCATCACCGGGAAGTCTTCCCAGGGAGATCATCACAAGGCAGAATCAGATTCTGCCCTAAGTGTGACAAAGAACTTTTGTAATTCATCACCGCAGCTGCCATCCCGGGCGTCTCTCTGCAATGCCCATGTTGATTCACACAGAACAGTCTCCCTGTCTAAAATGCACTGCCAGCTATGGGTCCCCTCAAGAGCCTTGCCCCAGTATCAGACAAGCTTGAATACGCTGAAGACACTGTCTGGGACTTAATACATAAGCCCTGGAGCAAGATGAACAGCGGGGAGGAGGACAGGGAAGGCCACACATCAACAAACCAGCAACAAAGCTCTGGTCATTTGGGCTCCCTCTCTTCCCCACACTGGAGAAAAAAAAAAAAAAAAAAAAAAAAAAAAAAA
>VZSC01017645.1:57711-84296 GCA_013398225.1 Steatornis caripensis | reverse complement strand
AAAAAAAAAAAAAAAAAAAAAAAAAAAAAAAAGGCCAGCATTTAACTCCTGGAGGAGCAGGACCAGTTTTGCTGGAGTACAGGTCCTTCAATAAACCTGTCCTCAAAAGAGGTGAAAAGATGGCTATGACAATGATAATTCTTCCTCCGATGTACTCACATCCTTCTATTAAGGACCCATTACCTCAAAGGTCAGCAATTACCAGCCAGAGCCAGCTCTGCCTTGCCAACCCATCTCTGAAACGCAGTGCGTGCCTGACCGTGCGCAGGGCAGCAGGAGAGACTGCCCTCAACGTGCTCTCTGGGGAGAGGAGATGGTTGTGCCTTTGAGCGTCTTTAATTTCAGCAGCTTTCCCTCACTTCACAATCGTTCTTACACCACGGCTTAACGCTTACCCCCAAACTAACACACACCTTCAAAGCTGCTGTTTGAACGAAGCCCAGCAAGATGGAAATTAAGAAACGACTTTCAAATAAACCGATGGGTTAAGTCATCACACGCCATCAGGCCCCAGTGCTCTACTAAAGCAGCAGCAACTCCCCAGGCACTCTGGGGAAGGACAGGGAACGGTCCCTACAAGATCAGCATGGCACACGGAGGGAGGAAAAAGCACCAGGGCTGTTCTAGGAGAGCAGCAGCATGGCAGAAACCCTTTGTAGGAAGGGAAAACACCCAACATACAACCAGCAGGGACTGAGATTACCCCAACACCCACCACAGGTCTCAGTAAAACAGAGAACAGCAACACTGCAACAGCCACAAGAGCACCAGGAAGGAGCCAAAGCGAACTGAAGTGTAAAATGCATCCCTCTGTGGTACCAAGGTATTCATCTGAGAAAGGGGAATCTTCCCACCAAGAGGGCAGTGTGGAGTACCTCAATGACAAACCTACAGCAATTATTAGAAAGGCATCATCCATACATAATTTTGAATTTAATTTAATTAGGCACCCTGCTAACTTCATTACTTATTTAACCAGACCGCTCATTCAATTTACGTTACTACTGTTTCAGATAACTGCTCTGGGCCCCACCTCAGTGGGAAACGCACTGGAGGGTGCGTTTGGGAGCAGCTCAGCACAGCCTGTAGCCCCAAGCCCCCACGTCCCCCTGACACTCAGCACCTCTCTTGGGACGCAGGCATTTACATGTCTTAGGTAGAAAAATGAAGACATAAAACCTGAGTGCATAGAAGTTCAGAGGAGCTCAAGAGGAAAAAAGGACAAAAAAAATCCAATCAAAAAGCAGATTTATCATTGTTGATGCTCATGCAGGCCAGCCAAAGCAGCAGCCTCCTAGACAGTTGCCAGATACTTCTTTTTGACCTGAGAAATATCTGAAAATAATAGTCTATAGGGTTTGGGGGTATATATCAGAGCACTTCACCCACCACCCAAGAGCAACGGTATGTCTGGTCAGGACAGACACGGAAAAAGGTCGCACGCAAGCAACTGCTCTTGCCACACTTTCGAGGCCGGGGAGGTCAGCAGCCTGAAGCTGAACCTTTCACACCAAATCGAATCCAGAAATGAGGGATCCGTCCAGCGCACGCATCCTCCTTCCCACCACTTCAGGCAGCCGCATCCCTCCCTGTCTGCCAGCTCTGCCTGCTCAGACGCAAAGCGTTTACCCAGACAGCCTCAGGAGTCTCCTTGGAGGACGGAGTTGAAAGCCTCAATGCCCTGCCTGATCAGCAGGGATACAGCACCACAGCTGAAAAATGGAAAGGAAGAAAAGGCACATCAAGCAGAGGCCAGGAACATCCCAGCGTGCCCTTCCAACCCTCCTGTAACAGCACAGGTGCTGCTCGCCATCATGCAGGCGAGCTGCTTGCACACCGCAGAAAGAACGTCATCGCCTCATGTAGTGTCTTGGATACAGTTTGGGGCATCCAGTTTTTACACTCTAAAATAATTCCAGATCCCAAAATAATTTAAGAGTTTAGGGGTTTATTGTAATTTGTAATTGACTGAAGCACAAGAAGCGTAGAGGAGCAGCCTTAAGAACAGACCATTTCCCATGTGCACACTCTGGTATCTGCTACGTTAACGGAAAAGACACAGATCCACTGGTAGTGTCCTTTACTTTGAGGTTACCTGGTAAGCGAAAGGACTGAAATCACTGCCACAAAGATTAACAAATCTGTCACAAAGCCAACACGTAGTCAACAGCAGTAATAACCACAGTCACTACAAAGCCTCCAAGGAGAACCAGCGTCAGCAGAAGCGATGAGTTTTCCAGCTAGCTCTCGTAAAAATGAAACTTTGTCTAGCTCACCACCCCACGCTCATCTTGTGTTCAAGATGCTCAAAATTAAACCTCACACTAAGGAAAAGAGAATCTAATTTTTGGTTTCAATAGCATGCAACCTCCCCCAAGTGCAATACAAAGCATTTGCCTTTGTGAATGAAAATTCGCAAAATGATTTGCACAGTCTTGGGGGAAATGTAAGTGCTGGAGTTCCCGTCAACAGGGACGGAGACTCAGACTCACAGCAAAGCCATTTCTGCTGGCCTGTCTTCATAGAGAACGGTGGCAGAGGCTACTTGTCGCATCAGAAGGATGACCAGGCTTTGCTATCCGGCCAGGGATGGGGCTGAAGCGGCTATGCCAGGATTATTCCATCCTTCACAAGGCGAATGGATCACGTAGACTCCATAGAAATAGAGGATCTTGGCAATTCTCATTTCCTACAGCAAACAGTTCTCAGGGGCCTCTTCCAACCTCCTCCGGCAGGAAGAGGGGAACTTCTAACACCTAATTGCTGACATTTAAGAATGTGAAGCTCCAACCATCAAGTTGACAGCGCAGCGGGGAACGCAGCTAGCAGGTATACAGTTGCATGCTCCCCAGGGTGGGGATTTCAAGGTACAGCTTAAAAAAGAAGAGAGGAAACTAACCTACAAAAGCAAACAACTTTATCTGGGATGTATTTATCCACACATACCATGTGGCTGCACCATAATGTAAACACCTGTGTGGATTATGCCTTTCTCCTCCAGCAGCAGTATCCAAGGCATGCTCACATCTGGAATCCTTTATGTTTTAAATGCTACTTCTGCCTTCTCCTTGGTGCCAAAAATGCCTTGAGGAAGCAGCACGTGTGTGGGGGAGAAAAAGAGCAGAACAGTCAGTATGGTACCAAGGGACTGCAGACATCAACATGATGAACATGGTAGACAACCTCAAGAGCAGACACCCACCCGTATGCACTACAGGCAGCAAATGAGGGACATGCGTGGTTTGTAAGGTCACACTAGGCCAAAGTTATTGTTCTCCTGTGGGTTACAATAAAAAGCAAATTCACATTACTCCTAAGTAAATCCAGTGTTTGTTATTTCTGTTTCTTTGTTTCCTATGTAGAGCTCTAAAGCCAACCAGCAATGTTTCCTGGACAGCTTATGTTATTCACACAACTTACAAATCTAGGCTTGCATATGGGTTTTTCTATGTCACGGGAGTTGCAATGGATTTCACAGCCAGCCCCCAAAGCACGCAGCACTCCACAACACAAAGCACCAAAAAGGGCATACGAGTCCTCTCCAGTGCCGCCCCAGCTAGACTGTCAATCAAGGTCCTTTTAAAACAACAGCTTCATAACGCACGTCTAGCTGCTCAAGGAGACAGTATTAAAACACAAGGCACACAGGTCTCATGCTAACACTTCCATCTGCTCAGGAGCTGCTTTTATTTAAGGACAAAATAAAACCAAGCATGCGGCACTGCAGCACTGACCCTGTGCAGACACTTGGGTGCCTCAATCCACTCGGGTATCCTCAGAGATTTTTTTCGAAGCACTCTGAGGACAGGGAGATAAACATTTCAAAGGAGATGCACGTCAAGAGGCTGATCAGCAGCTCTCCAAGATGTCTGACACACGGAGCTCAAGACAGAGGGCCATGCAAAACCCCTCTGCCTTCAGTCATATCTGGACTGACCTTCCCAACAGGCTCAGCTCACACAGCCTGCCCCTTGTCTTTGCCTGAGTCACCCCGGCAAAGACTGGAGTGACCCCAGCCAGCCTTTTGGCTAGTTGCTTTCAATGCCTAGCCTTCAAAAGCAAACTGATCCAAAATCCAACAGGGTTCACGTACAGGCACACATCGGCGTTAGCGAGGCCCCTGGATAACGCCACCACAGTGTTTGCCTTGTTCTTGGAACCAGCGCCGCCTAGAAGCCAAGGAACAAAGTTGACTGACCAGCAGTTTGTTGTCTTGGTCTTCCCGAGGACTAGTCTACCTTCTGCACACACACCTGGCAGATGTCAGGCAAGACAAGACTGACATTAGAAGGTTTTTTCCATACCATCCATACTGGATTTCTCCGCACCAAGCGACCAACAAGGCCAGGCTTAATAGGTCAAACCCTGGAGGCAAGACATCAGGTTGTGGGGAGACCCGCATACAAAATGTTGACACGCATCTCATCCGGCGTGCCAAAGCACCAAAATTCCCGGTCTTTAAAACTTTTCAGACTTGGGTTCCTTAGAGGTTGAAGGGTTACTCCCAGCATCTGTCCACCCGTGACAGCAGGCATGACCTCCTTTGAACACAGCACATAATGCTGGGACTGACAGAGTCCCAAATATTTGCCTCGTAAGGCCAGAGGTTCACAGGGCAGTTGTGTTATTTACTTTCAGAGTTTAATTCTATCCAAGGCAATTTTTGGGCTGAGCTCCAGAGACATTTACCTCTTGCACCAGCCTTCGCTGCTACACACACTAGGAAACCGGTTATTCATCAATCTTCAGCAGAAAAAAAAAATTTAAAAAACTTACTAAACCCAGCTCTTCGATAGAAACTCCCTGAAGATCTTCACATCACGTAAGAGACAGGAGCTCTGAGATACAAGTACTCCTCTGCTCCCATGCCAGAACACCTGTTTATTTGGATGCCAAATACCAGCGGCTCAAAAAAAAGTAGGAGTTACCCTTCTCCCCAGCTTCTTTTGAAGAAGATGGATGCATCTGGTTGGGAAGCTGAGCAGCAGCACACAAAAAGGCCTTTTTAACACACCCGTAGCCTAAAAGCAAGACACGCAAATCAGTTACCAACAAAGATCAAGTCCTCATTAGACCTGAATTATGAATGGATCATACAGAACAGCATTTTCGAGCATTTGTGTATTAAAGCTACTTTTCTACAGCAGCAAAAAAACCCACAGAGCCTAGGGCTGTCCCAGGCAGGATGTGAAAGCTCAGTAAAAGTGCTCCTGCTTAAAGGGAAAGAAATACTGAACTGCTCTCCTCCCTTGAAAATAAAACACATCTTTCAGTGTGCAAGTCAGCATGAAGACTCTGCAGAGGCTGGAGACCCTCAGCACAGCACTACACACCCCAGGCTGTTGGTATGAAAAGGGATGATGGTTTACCGGGTGTTAGCACAGCTTAACAGAGTGGCTTCCAGGTGTACCGTTTCTCTGCACCCATGGTTGCAGGGCCTTTACACAAAGCGGGCAGCACGGCTAGGACAGTCTGCGGCCTCAGATCAGGCTGTATTCAAACCACCCAACAGCAACTCGGATGCCAGCAACAGTCAGAAGCATCAGGTGCTTCTCAGAAGGAAGTACCTTGCTAAGAGCAGCAATACTGGCCGGTCCAGGAGTCTTAATCAGTTTTGAACAAGTCAATCAGCAGAGGTCCACCACTGCCACAAGACCAGCAACAACATGAGAAGGCTCATCACTGAACATCTACCAGTAACTGTGGCACCAATTCAAACACCAATCAAGACAGGTGGTCTTCAGTCACCTCTCAGTCTACGTGTAACGGCCCTTGAAAGAACAGAGCGTGGCCAACAGCTCCTAGAACAGAGCCTGAGCAACAAAAGCATGCTACCAAGCCACAAAACTCAACATTACGGTGTTCATAGCATCAAACCAACTGAACAAGCTTTCGGCTACAGACCCTGCCAAGCTCTGCCCTGTGCTTGTGCCGTATGCGCTTCACAGCGGTGATGGCGTCCAGCCGTACCAGGAGAAGGTCACCAGGGAGAGGGAGGGAGCTCTAATGTAGGCCTTGTTGGGAAAGCAGCAGGAATGTGGCACAAAGGTAACTGCTACAGCCCGGGGCCACCAGATGAAAGCAGGATCAATATTCCACTATGTTGTTTAACCCGTTTATTTGGCGGGGGTGGGGTGGGGGGGTGGGGGGGCGGATAAATGAGCATTTGAGTTGCCAGAGGGTACACTTTCACCCCAATCCGAGTCAGCCACATCCAAGTTCCTGCCCAGCAACACCACCCCAGCCAAATTATTTCAGCCTTACAGTTCACTTCACCACAGAATACAAAGAGCCAGTAACCCAGCAGTCAATAATGGANGGGGGGGGGGGGGGGGGGGGGGGGGGGGGGCGGATAAATGAGCATTTGAGTTGCCAGAGGGTACACTTTCACCCCAATCCGAGTCAGCCACATCCAAGTTCCTGCCCAGCAACACCACCCCAGCCAAATTATTTCAGCCTTACAGTTCACTTCACCACAGAATACAAAGAGCCAGTAACCCAGCAGTCAATAATGGAATAAACTATAGGTCAGTCACCAGGGGAAAACACACCATTTAAAATTATTCCAATATTGACACCCACAGGAAACACAGGCCTGTAGTTTTTATTTATTTATTTTAACTAGCCTATCTGCTCAGAAGCAGCACTGAGCCCACTGGTAAAATTACAAGGTTAGATTCTCAACGTCTGTGGGTAAACTGCATAACGCCGGCGCACACTTACATCCACAAAAGCACGCCACTTGCGAACAGGGTTGAGCGCGCACGTGCTCAGCCACAACACGGGGTGCACATGCTTGCTTATCAGTACATCAGCAGGCGAGGGTTAGGGGGTACCTGAGCGCACAAGCACAGCTCTGCCAAGCTGCCTTCAAAAACCTGGCCTGTAGCCAAAGGGGAGAGCACAGACCCACTGAAAACTCTCAGCCAGAAGCCCAGCCAGGCTCGTTTACAGCTCCATTTCCTCTCAAGGCTGCTTTTCCTGGGGAAAATGCTGCAAACGACAATTTGCACCTTAAGATTAAAGATTGCTACAGCTCTCTAGCAGCTACAACACCCAGAAAAGCCCCCTTCCCCTCCCAAGTCCAAGGAGCATTTCTTCTGTCACATGTGAGCAAAGCAAGGATGAGGCGACACCAGCAATCGCACAGGCACCACACACAGAACTTCTCAGCTGAAGTTCACGCGGCACCACGAAGCAACCTTATTTCCTCAAAATAGAACCAGACGATGGGAATTCAGCAGGGCAATTCAGACAAGCAGTGTACACTAATTCTAGCCAACCTCTCGGCTCCATCAAGTAAAGCAAAACCAGCTGCACCACGTGTACCAAACAGAGTTTCCAGCCTTTAAGATCAACAGAAGTATTTGGTACGATCCCACGCTTATGCACCACCATGCAATTAAAGTTAAAATTTAACACATTTAGACAGTGGGATCTCAGTGCCAATTCATCCTACTTGCAGAGCTGGCTGCTGCAGCCCTCTGGCCAACCTCCCCGTGCTGAACCGGGAGTGCTCTTCACCCGAGCTGGCACTCATCGCAGCCATCGCTCCGTGCGCGTTAACCAACCTGCCCGGGCTGACGCAGGCAGCGCCAGGAGTGTGGCACTGAAGCCCCATTCCACAACTACAGCAAAGGGAGCGCAAAGCCAAGATTGATGACTTTTCCAGGAGAGCACCAAGGAAATAAACTACGGTGTTCCCAAAAGGAGTTTTTCCTCAAAAATACCTCCTCACCAGAGGGAAAAGCCTTCAAGGCTGAGCTTAGTGCTCAGTGACCAGATGAGGAGCCCCAGAGATCGCATGCTCCGTTTCTCCTCCAGCAGAAGTGAGACAGAGCAGCGAAGATGGGTCAGACCGATCTCTCGTGTGCCGCTGAGGGGCAAGCAACCATCGCAAAGGGTTGCAATAAAGTTCAGCTTCCCACCCCAGCCACTCCTTGGCATCTTTCTCACCGCCGCTAACAAGCCCACTGCGATTCCCACCAGCGGGAGAGGCACCTGTCCATTAACAACTGGACTCCTGCCACGGACTCGCTGCACTTGTGCCACGAGACAGCTCCAGCTGCCCACTGCCAGCCCCTCCAGGGCTCGGCAGCCCAGACCGGAGCCTGGCAGCTCCCAGGGCCACCCCACTCCCCTCCCAAACAGGACGAGAAAGCACAGGCTTTATTCACCGACTGTCCCTGCCTCTCATTTGCTTGGGAAATAACCAGCAGGTAAACAACACCCAGCTAGCAATTTGCTTACCAACACACAAAAACACCCCTACTTTCAACTCTTTTTTTCTTTGCTTTTTTTTTTATTTCAGCGAGTAACAAAGCCTTCATCCAGACTCAATAAAGCACTGCAGAGCCTGGCTCAGCTCACTCTGGCTACAAGCAAATCAATAGCTTTCTTATATCTCTCTGCTCTGCTTGGGAGGAAAAAGGGGCCACTTCTTTCCCAGCCAAGACATCTGCACAAGGCATCTATGTGCTGCGAGCCAGGACCCCTCACGGGGAGAGCTGAAAAGAGATGAAAGAGTACTTTGGCACAGCAGAGCCGTCTCCTCTCGCCCTCATCTCTGCTGGCACTGCCAGCGCGTTTCATGTGGGAAAGTTTTCAACCCCAGTCTGGCCTCCCAGCCACCAGTGGTTCTGTACTGGTTAGTTTTTCGTGGTGGGGTGGAAGCCACTTGGAGTTCTGATGCTGTAGGTAGGACTGCACAGGCCTCCTGTTCTGCCCAGGCAGCTGCTGACAGAGCTGCTTATTCTGTACATCCGTAAGCTTAAAAAGCGAGGCTCAGAGGCACTGAGGAGGAAGCATACAAGGAAAGCCAGCCCTGGATTCAGGAACGCCTCAGCGCAAATCAATCAGTCTCTCTGTGCTTCCCTAGCAGTCTAGAAGTTGGTACAGAGATGAAGACCGTATGGCCAAACCTAACGCATCCAAATATTACAGCCTCCAGCAGATCAGCGGGCGCAATCCTTTCTTCCTCCAGCCCACGACAGGGACATGGCAGCACCTCAGCCTCCGAGCTCCTCCCTGGGCAAAGCCACACCAGAAGCCAGTGCAAACCCATCCCAGGTCACAGGAGGGCTGCTGCAGAGCCTTCCCCGCAATGGGAAGGATAATCACCGAGTCCCTGCTCCGCAGCAAACTGCCACGGGAATCGCACCGCTCCCCTGTGTCACTGGTGCCGTGCAGCATGGCTCTGAAGAGACAGCTAGGTATAAACCACAGCCCCAGCCACTAACTGCCTTGCCAAAGAAAAGCCTTCGAGAGGCGGCCAGCGGACAGGTACAGGTCTGCACTGGTGCACTTTCAGCCCCAGTGAACTGCACCCAAAACCCCGCCGCAGGTCACACGTGCATTCATGGGTGGCTACAGTTCTTGAGGAACAACAAGGCATCCAAAACAGCACCTGTGCAAACATCCCTGGGCCGCAGAGCTTTGCCTTCTCCAAGGTGAGCTTGGACCAGCCTTTCACCTCTGCCCACAGGCCATCCCTGGGCTGCACCTCAGCTGGCCCAGGGAAACCCAGCTCCACGCGGCATGGTCAATCCTGCAGAAGGGTGCTGACTCCAGAAGACCAGTCACCAGCTACCCTAGCAGTAAATCAAAAAAACCCACAACTTTAAAACAAGAGTTCACACAAACCCGTATTATGAACATCAACAGAGCTGTGTCAACTAAATTAGGCTCTGCCTTATTATCCATCATGTTTACAGTACATGTCAATGCTTTCTAAAGAGCAGATGCTTTTCAAGTTTAATAATTCAACCATTTAGAATTGAGCAGCAAAAGACCCAGCACACAAAGAAGTGCATGCACAAGAGAAGCCTTTTTGCTGATTTTCAACTTTTTTCCCTTTAAATACAAACTACTAAGAATGCCAGAAATTTTTGTTTCTGAAGAAACGACAGGCAAAGTGGATGTCTAATAGATGGAAAGCATTTGGAGAAGTAAAAACAAAAACAGGATGGCCCTCAAACATATTCTTGCGGGACAACTTCTGAAAACCACATGAATAAGTAATACAGGCTTCCCTTGAAACAACAGCAAAAGCTTCAATGGACGACGTCATCAGGACTTGATCTCTGCTGCAGATCAAATGCCATACAAGCAGGAAACAGCTGACACACAGCTCAGTCCAATTATATACAGTGCCCTTTCCATAAAGGGCCTCCTCTTTACTGCAAGCAAACTCTCATCTTCAGCTCTGCTCTGGCAACCAGCCTCGTCTGCCCCTGGAAGGAAAAAGGCAACGCTGGCATTGGCGCACTCTGCGATCCAGCCCGCAGGAACACAGAGCTGGCACGTCTCAGGGTGCGTAACCTACGCGCTCTCTGCAACGATGTTCAGCGGCCCAAGCACAAGATGGAAAGCCACAAAATACCCGACAGCTAATCCCAGCTCTGATAACATCTTCCTGGAACATGTCACTTAAGGACTTCAAACCTCCATTTCTTCATCTGCGCCAAAAAAAACACCGAACCAAACAACCAACAGTGAACAAAACTTTGCCACTGCAAGGGCTACATGGAAAACACCTGTAAAAAAGATTTTCCAAGTGTGACATGTACTCTTTGTACTCACTATTATCAGGACTTGGACTATGAATCGTTCAGATCGTGAACTATTTGCATTATGTGCTGAAAACAGTACAGCCTGTCGTTAGAGCTCAATGCATAATATTTTCTACACACCCATCTCATCATCTCAGCCATTTATACCATGACTACTTCTTTTACATTAACTCACATGTAGCCACATAAGTTTGGCATTTACTGCATTATCACTACAGAGAAATTACTGTAGGGGACAAATTAATTACCTATGCAAAGCAGGCTAAGAATAGTCAGCAACATACCGTGCCACTGAAACACCAGACAAAGCCTCAAACAGAACTTCCCTCATGTGGAGGATTACAGGCTCTGCCCACAAAGGACTCAAGTGTCTTGCCTTATCTTTATTGCATTTAAAAGGAAACAGACTTTCCAGAAAACCCGATAGAAACATGCCTTTACAGAACAAATGCAAACGGATTAATACACTTATCAGCAGTAGGCTTGAGGGGAGGCAAAGACATGTTCCTCCTGCTGCCTAGATATTCCAAGATACTTTTAATTAAATTATAGAACATCATTAGCTAATGAAATATTCGGGTCCATCGTTACACAACCCTCCTCCTCCTGCTGCACTGCAGACCCCCCCAGTCTATGAACCCACACAAGCATTTCAAAGGCAAGACACGGGGACTACAAAGGGAGTTGCAAAAGAAAAACCCCAGCGCTCTTCCTTCCTCTAAGGCCAGTCATGCTCACTCACACTCTGTTCTGGGAAACAAGAGCTATCCTTAAGTAGGGGAACATTCAAAAGGAAACTCGATCGTGTTAGCAGTCTTTAGGTTTCTTTTATACCCAAACCTGAGCAGCACAACTCTCTGAGCCCAAAGGGCAAGAGATCAGCCACACTTCTTTCCTGCTCCTGAGGATGCACACAAGCGCGTGTACCCCTCACCGGCAGCATCTGACCCCCAAGGGAAGCAGAGACCCTTGGGGCGCGTTAGTCCATTAAGTGTCTGTGCAGGCAGAAGGTATCATAAATTGTTTGGTTTTAAATGCCTTGCACTGGCTGAGGGGTTTAACAAGTATATACCAAAACATTGCCTTGTCAAGTTCTGGATCGTCAGCGTTAAATCCTGGGAGCAGCCAAGTAAGAAATGGATCTGCAGACAGACAAACGTGTCTCAGCGTTTTTCCCCTGCCTCGCCCTCTCCCTTAGCCAGAGCATGTTTGCTTTTGCTTCTAAACTTTGCATCTCCGTGCAAACAGTCTGCTATGAGAGGTATTTGCTCAGTCCAGAAGTTTCCTGCATTTTTGTCCAGCTCTAGGGCCTGATAGTCAGGCATTTCCAGCTCAGAGACCCAGGCTATGAAAAACAACTTCAGCCCAGCAGAAGCGATGCGTCACACGCTTCTGCACACTGTTATCGGAGCATCGGAGCAGATGCTGCAGAGGACTCCGGGGTGTCAGAGCCAAGGGGCACTCCAGCCTCTTCACCCAGGAACAAAGATGCCCAAAGCACCACATCTTTGAAGCCACGCTTTGAAAGCATCAAACGGCTGCAAAGCCATGGTACAGCCTTCTCAAAGCTCTCCTGTCCGCCTACCCACCGCCAAAGAGACTCTGCCCCTGGTCATGCTTTGTAGGCAGGCCAGCTCTGAAACTCAGCCCATTTAAAGTCAGCTTTTATATAATCATCTTTATTCTACATGAGAGCTTTACACCACACCCATCACCATCACATTCCCTAGGTTTAGATGCTCAGCCTATGTAAACATAGTCATTTTTCCCTTTCCCAAGGCCTCTGACGCTCACGTCTTCCAACTGTTTGCTGCAGCTCTACACCACACTAATACTCAAAAGAGCCTGTAACGCATCTAACATACTGACCAGCTTTCACTTGGAGCAGCACCAAGCACAACTGGTCCTCAGCAGGCTCTGGACACAACGATAACATAACAAGGAATGCTTCGGTTCAACAGAAACCCAAGGGACACAAACAGTTGAGCAGGATTTGGTGGATGGAGGTTATTAGTGCATTACAAATAGAACAGAAATTCAGGAAGCAGTTATCTCCACAAAAGAAAGATTCATTTCCTCATGACGCTTGCAAATCACACTGCTAACTTCAGATCGGAAGAGCTGGTGCTCAGTAGAATGAAATTAAGCACGTTGGATCACACAGGACACCTGAGTGGATAATAGCAGAGAATTAATGGAAGCATATGTGCCTCAGGCAGAGGACTGGAAGACCAGCGAAAGAGCTGTGCTCAACTAAACTTCATCATGATAAATGAAACCCACTAACAGACTGCAAATGCAGAAATACGGTGATTAGACATACACCGGAGGTTCAATGTCTTAAACATTAATTGGTTTTCTCCAAGAGCATCTCTCCCAGCCAACATAAGCACATGTGTAGTCTCCTTCAGAGACAAAAGGGTACAGGAAAAACAATCATGAACTTTTGGAAATCACTGGCCTCACACAAGGATTTTATCCCTGGATCACCTCCAAAGAAAGCCTTCCAAAACAGTAAATGAAGTGGAACTGCAGAGATGAAGCAACCTGCCTCTTAATTCCTGTGCTGATGATTGAGAGTCTNAAAACAATCATGAACTTTTGGAAATCACTGGCCTCACACAAGGATTTTATCCCTGGATCACCTCCAAAGAAAGCCTTCCAAAACAGTAAATGAAGTGGAACTGCAGAGATGAAGCAACCTGCCTCTTAATTCCTGTGCTGATGATAGAGAGTCTGGTACTTGGGCAGGCTGGTGACCCCCAGGCATTGCAGAGCAACCCTCTCCCCATCAAGCTGAAACCCTGAGACACGTCTTCCCACCTCAGCATCATCAGAGTTGGGTTAAGGACAGAAAGTACAAGGCATTAACACAGGACGCTAGCTCTAGCCACCGTTCAATCAATGTTAAAGGAAACCCATGCCCTTGTACCACGCACCTGACGGCTCCCACCACCCCTGCCACGCTGCCTTCTCTCCTCCACAAGAGCATCAAGCACTTTGCTTGCACATTTCCAGCAATCTGTTGTTTTCACCCATGCCAACTCTCTCCTTGCAAACCTAAATCTCGGAGCCTCCCTATGCCTTGCCTTCACAAGAATGCTAATTAGGTCTTTACTACCCCTAGGCTTTCTGAAAGAAAACAGGCATCTGCCATGTGCACTCCCACTCCAGCTATGTTTTCCCACTCCAAATAAACGAAACAAGTGTGTTACTCGGTCAGTGACACGCAGAGGACACAGCCGGCTTTGTAAGAAACCTGGGAAAGGAGCTGCATCACCCACCACATTTCACACTCCAAAATGCCGTGAGGAGCATTCGTCCTCCCAGGGGAGACCATGCACCTCATGAGAGACTGCAACACCTGGCTCACCCTGTGCTGGGTCCTCGCTCCAGCGGTGTCAGGTCTCCTCAGCGTTTCCCCGAGGAGCAGGCTGCCACCGTACCTCTCTGCCCACACACAGCCTTTCCAACCTACATCATACCCTCCCCAAGACACTCTGGTATTTTTAGCAAGAGGCGCACAGAGCGAAAGGAATCTGCTTCTGTCAGCTGATCACACTGACTACATCCACCCACAACAGTCCTCCTTCGGCACAGCCCATGCCCAGGGACACCCAGGTTTTCCAGACACAGAGCCTATGTACTAATGGCTGCCAAACCCTGCTGTGACACCAGCTCGTTTCTTCAGTTCATGTTTGGCTCTTCACTCCTTCCTAAAAGGGAAAAGAGGGCATTTCCCAGGACCAGGTTGCCTCCCGCTCTCACATACACATGAACAGCCACAGAATAACACGAGGAGGAAACTGCTGCGGGTCTTCTGCACAGCTCTAAGACAACAAAAATGCCTGCAAACACCAAGCCCTGCAGATCCCAACTTCTGGTTCAATTACACGAGGATACAGCACTCCCAGCCAGACTTAGGGAAGGTATCATCGTACTTGTACAGAGAAATAAAACTACCCTACAGTGAAGGGCCTACAGCCAACAACCTTTGACGCAGGAACAGGCACCCAAACACGCTGACAAAGATAACCAGACATGTCAGCCCAAATTAGGAGAACACCGCAGGTCGCCCAGCTTCCGAGCAGGAGAGCAACCTCGATGCTACTCCTCAGCTTCCCTCTTCAGAAGACGGCCCACAGTCACCACTGCCCACGTCCAGAAGAACTGAAGTTCTCCATAGGTAATCTGTATTGTACTTGGAAAGCAGAGAGCTGAAAGATGAGGGAATAGATTCGGATAATAACGTGGCACAAGCGGCTTTGGGGGAGGCATTTCAGGGTTTGAGAGATTCTTTAAATGCAGCATGTTACAAGCAGGATAAATCCTAGACCATGTGGTGACAACTGAGCTGCGCGCAGCTGCTGAGCCAGTTATCTTTTTCTAGGGGCAAGACCACTTCCCTACATAAATGGTCCTTTAAATTTTTTAATGCCAACTGTATGAATAGGACTTTTATGGACTCCTACAGAGACGCACAAAGACATCCTCAAAGTTGCAGAGCTGCTCAGTAAGTCCACATGCTAGCTAACTTCACTAGATAGTTCAAACCCCATACTAAGAGCAAAACTCTTTCTTCCAGGAAGCTCGTCTCACCGGGGATGTTCTGCTGTCTCCAAGAAGTCAGGATTTCTGGTAAAGTTTGGTCAAGCCCAAATCGACCAGAGTTTGCAGCTTCAGTTCCCAGAGCTGCACCAGACCCTGCTCCACTACCGTCCTCCTCAGACCACTGCATAGGGTTTCTTTGTCCACACAGTGTGCCTCCGAACAGAGGCATAAAAGAAACCGAGATAAGCGTGTAATCAATAGGCCTCACCCTCGCTGCTCTCCTGCTGTCGCTGCTATTTTTCAAAGGGAACTTTTCCTTCCTCCCTCTCCTTCAGCATCGTCTCCTCTGGCAGCCAGACCAACAGCTGCGACCACACTAAGCCAGATCCGGCAGACTGCTCTGCAGAGGCGACCGTGTCACGCTTTGGGACAGGAACTGGCCACAGCTAGGACATCTCCAAGAGCTGCTTTCGCTGCTATGACACGGGCTTTTCTGCTGCAGCTGTGAAGCTGCCTCAAAGGCACTCGCCCACCCCAATGGACCTGATCCAGAAGCATAGCCATGAAATACTATCCTTGCCCTCCATACGCAGCAGCTCAAGCCCCCACGGGGGAGGCTGTGACCCTGGGAACACCACCATGTGTACTCCCTCCTGCTGAGAAGGGATGCACAACTTCCAGGCATGAAGGGAATCAGTCCTGCTTCTCTTACGGTGGCCAAGGCAGCAAAAACACTCTGCGATGGATTCCCACAGTTAGCTCTAAGGAGTCCCTCCCCCTCATGTTGCAGTACAAGAAGTTTACAAGCCTGATTCTCTTAAAACTGCTTGATGCAGCCCAATCCCACAGCGTCAGTGAGCAGCCTGCACCTACTCACAGGTGTGTACTGCTGTTTCCAGCTGTGCTGCTTCTGCAGAGCAAGACAGGGGAGCCTGTGGTCTTCCCGGAACACATGGGAGATGGGATACTCAGAGCACCCAAGACGTGACCACTACAGGGAAACACGGAAGAGATGGATCTATGTGAAGGCTGAACAACCCCAGTTGCCCTGCTGAAATTCCTCAAGGGATGGACATGAAGAGCACACAATGGAGATAAAAGATATGTTCTCAAATGCATCAGCGTACCCGAGACAGAGAGAACAATCTGTACTGTGCTTTCAGGAAATAGTCTCTCTTTTCCATATTCATACTGTTCCAAAAACTCCTACATGACATCCCCTCTAGATCAGTGCAAGCTATTACAGAACTCAGGAAACGCAGACAAACCTTGAAGACACTCTCGCAGCACATTAAACAAGGCTGATGGTTTATCCACTTGACTTCAATCTCCCCCACTTATCTTCAGCAGCTCCCAATAACGCATAGAGACCTCCTGGGACTTGTTCCATGCGCCATACCCAGTGTCTTTCACTACAAGACCAGGCTCTCAGGACTGAAACTCAAGTATTAGGGCATGGAAATACATAAGATAGCAAAAGCAGCAGCCAACATCAGGCACAATCCTTCCATTTCTGTACCCAACAACCACATCTGAAGGAATTGCGCAGTGACAACAAACTGAGCCTGACCACATACAAGGGGAAACCCCACTGCTGCAGCAGGGCAGCCCCACAACTCACCCCACAGACGCACTGCGAGGTCGCTCCCGTCCCGCCAGCAATGAGCGCAACCCACCGCTGCCAGGCTAGTGCACAGAAACCTGGCGGGGTACACCAGAAATGCAGAAAGTCAATACAGGTTGGGTTGTTTGCAAATCCGTTTCCCGCTCTCGCCTCCCCGGCCTCACCGAGGACAGTTCGCTAGGTGCCTTGAGAGCTGCCCAAAACGGATGGGCCACAGCAAGCCATGCTGCAGTCCTGCTGGAAAGATGCCTCGCTGCTGGGACCCACAAACCGGATAACCGGCCCTGCTCTAACCCTTTCACCGACCCCCTCCCCGAGACAGCAGGTGAAAGTGGCACACGCGAGAGATAAAAAGGGTAAATATAATTCAGCCCAATGTGCACCTGTCCTCCAGACAAAGCCTGCTCCCGGAAGCCAGGCTGTGCCTCTCAGCGCACAAAGACGGGTCTAAATCTGTCTGTAATAGAGCTTTTCAGGCTGACTGAACAGTAATGTTCACAAGCTGCTCCCCTCGAGGGAATACTGTATCTTCCTCACTGCATTACCCCAATCAGAAAGATCAGTGAGCAGCTCAAAGGCATCGGTGGAAGAGGCACTGCTGATGTGATTCCATTTAGAATCTATCAGAATATTTTATTCCTCCCTTTGAAAGCGACAGATTAGGTATTTCCACGTCTCTTTGAAGTCTGGCAGAACAATTCACACCAGTGGACCAAACACCCCTTGCTCCTCATTCCTCTTGCTGTGCCAAGTACTGCAGATGGGAGAAAAGCCTCTTTGAAAGCCCCCCAGAGTCACCCGAGGCAAAGCTACCTCTGCAATCAAAGGCGAAACTCCCAGCCAACGGGTAGCGATTTCTCTTCATCACAGCGAGCTTTATTTCCATTCCAGCTTCTTTATTTTCAGAAAGTCTCCTGGAAAATTAAGTGTGGGGCACCTCTATTCCAAAAATCTTTCCTTGGCAAGTGCTGGGTTCCCCCTTTCTGGCAGACGTTGAAATTAAATGCAGCCTCCCTGTTTATTTCCTTCTTGCTGTGGATAAGCACATCCTTGCTGAGTTCTGGAAGCAATTTGTTAGTTGGGAAAAATAAAGAAAAATTTCTAGCTCCTACATAAACAATGGCTGGTGACCAGAGGGGAAAGACAAGGGTTGGAGAATTTCTCACATTTTATTAAAGTGTCTCTCAGTGCAGCAGATCAGACAAAAAGAGCAAACCCAAACAAAGAGATTGAGACAGCCAAATATCAAAAGGGAGGTTGGCTGAGGCATCTTTCCGTGCCCAGGACCAGAACTCCTGCTGCCACCAAACTTCACTGAGCAGACACAAACAAGCATGGACTTAGCTGTTCCATGGTACGGACGCCTCCCAGCAAGAAGGTGCTTGGCACAGCCCGGTATTGGAAAAGCAGAGCCCAGGCTGCTGTACTTGCCAAGCACACCTCAAAAAAAAAAAATCCAACCCAACCAAAAAACTTCCCTCATTTCACGCACAAAAGGGAAAAATAAGCAACCCTGTGCTTCCTCCAGTCCAAAGCACAAATTGATAGGATCACGCTGATCTAATCCAGAGGGCATTCCCCTGCAGATTATAACAGTCTCAAAGTAGGTCACTCTTCGGCTTGAGTTTCTCAGCAAGCCCAACTGACTTATTTCTAGAGCGTGTGTAGGTGCATGTGCGTTTCTCCCTTTCCCTGTAGAAGCTTGTGGTGTGACACTCATAACCAGAAATTCAAATTAGTTCACTGACAAGAGTGAAGGGCTGGATGTCTGTTTGAAACACCAAGTAACAGAGTTATTCTAGCCCAGCGGCCCTCCCTCCCTCTCAGCACACTGGCCGGAGCTGGCAGCTGTTAATGGCCAAGGGCATTCCTTCTGCCCAGAGTTTCAGGCTGGAATACCGACCAGCCAACACACCGCCTGCACCGAGGGAAGGAAGCACGGATGTTAGCAGGGCCAGCATGGCACTGGCTGGGAATTCAGCTCGCTGGGAGAGCAGGGGTGTTTGAACCACATCTGAAGCAACATGCATTGAGATTTTGGTGTCCACACAGGGTCCTATTCCTCCTCACACCCTCTGTTTCCACACCAGCTTCAGCATAAGGAGCTCATGTGGCCATAGCTGCCACTTATCCCTGCTTTGGGGACAACGCTGGGCAAGGTTGCTTCTCCAAGCTGTAGCTGGCTCCAGGCTCACCCTCCACCCAGCCAGCCTGCTGCGCATTTCAGGCTAGAACAGAAAAAAAAAAAAACCACCACAACCACCAGGAGACCTTCGTGAACCTGCGTTTTGCATAACTGCAATCAGGACTCCAGGTCCCTCCATTTCTCCACCTCAGTACCTCTTTACCTCTCCCCTTATCACCTGAACACAAGAGCCACATACAAGGCATCACGATCAGTGTTTGCAACCAGATCCCTGCAAAACAAAGGCTATGCACAACAACAGTTTGTATTTGTCAGGACACGAGAGGAGCACATCCCTGTTCTCCCTTCATCACCCTTGGACAGCTACAAAACAAAACATCCACCCATACAGAATTGCTTTTACACCCATGCACTCAGAGCCCTTCCCATAACTTTAATTTCAGATCCTCCCAGCTGTCACAGCACTTGCCTCATCCTCCGAGGACTACAAATGTAGGCTTTCTTCAGGGTCCTGGACTGTTTATGTGCAGAGCGAGGAAGAGAATTGCATTTGCTGAGGCAATGAATGATTTATCATCGCACTGAATGCAAGACGAGCGGGGTCCCAGGGCTCGCTGCACGACCGGAATCTTGCAGGCGGGCTGCATCTGCAGAGATGTTTGTGTGCGCTCTTCAAATCATCATTAACCATCAGGACCCTCAAGAGGAGCATTTATTTCCTTCGGATCGTAAGGGAGATGGCTGCTGAGAAAACAGCTGGGCAGGATTTAGCCCCATTATATCCATCTGTCTTGTTCCACTCTCCCACCCCTCCACCTCCCAGTTTAATTAGGTACAAAAATAGAGATAATAATGAAAATTTAAAAAAAAAAGAGAGGGGGAAGCGCAGCACACAGCACAGGCCAACTGTGGGTCACGGCTCCGGTCGGTGGAAGCACATGCAGCTGCACAGGGCAGGTTTTGTATTTCCAAATACTTCCCCTTGGGTTTTAGGTACTCATCCCATTCTCCAGATGATCCGTGCAGCTCTAAGTGCAGGTGTTATAAATAAACACAAACTTGCACACAATAGCACGCAGCTTTCAGCTAGGAAAATGGGCATCAAGTATTCTTAATGAAATGGTTTTGCATTTCCCAGCAATTCGGCATTCTCTCGAGACAGGGTGACTAAACAAATACAGAGCAAGAGCCCGGCCTTGACTCCATCTACGGGAGTTTTGCCACAGAGTGAAAAGAGGCAGGAATGCCATCCCACAGACCTCCCCCAGCCAGCTACACAGACTGTAACCTAATATTATGCCTCCTGTTAAGGGTGTGATACCAAGAGACAACCATATTTAATACAGCACTCAGTGTCGAGGGATAAAGTAGGATGGAGCCAACCATCAATCACTCTGCTTCTCTTTCCTTGTAGGATTACACATGCCAACTCCACTGCTAGGAAGTATTTATAAAGTATTATTTTAGCTCTAGATACTGCAGACTTTTTATAGTTACGATATTGCTGTATTTTCCAAGTACTATGTTTCCATGCACATAATCCTCACCTCAAACCCACTCATTTAAAAAAGTACTGCTCCCTTGAAATACAGTCCTCAGCTTACCCGCAACTCCCCCTCCCTCCTTCCTAACAGCTATGCATCCCACCGGTTATCCCAGCAAAGGCTCCCCAAAACCAGGGAGAAGGAAACCGGAGCAAAGAAGACGACCAGGCAGGGGACGAGCAGCCCTGGAGGAAACCTCTCCTTTTTACTACACCCGTCGCACTGCACTTGAATCACTTCCTCCTTCCTCCCCAGGCAACCTGTGGATTAGATGCATGAAAGTACAGCAATTACCCTCTTCAATTACCCTAAAGACTCAGGAAGAATAAATTGTTTGCAACGGAGAGCCCTCTTGCCTGCTCCTCATGCAAAGCCGAACCCTTCCTCCATCTACAGCTAACCTACCGACATCTGTGTGCTTTGCAGACCAAGGCGATCACCAAGCAGTCAGCTTTGATTTCCTTGGAGGCCTCCAAGCACAGCATCGCGGCTCGTAACACAGTTATCCGCCACTGATCTTTGGAAGCTTCGTTTCTTCTCTCCCCCTCCTCAACATGCAGCCCACGTATGACAAAACGCGAGCAGGAAGGGAAGGGAGCAGTGAAACTTCTCTCTGAGACCACCTCTTCACTTCAGGCTCACGGATGTGGTGTGGCACCAGCCTGGAAGAGAAATCTTTGCTCCCCACCGCCCATCGCGCTTCCCAGGCCTGTTTGGAGAAACAGCACCAGACATCAGCTGACACTAGCAATTACATCCAAATAGCAGATACAAGGTCTGTTATCGATCTGTTCCTAGAGGGAAGGACACGCTATCCAGTAAAAAGGGGTGTCAGGTTATTAAATTCTGAAAGGATAATAACCCAACACAGAGGGCACAGCTGTTACTGGTACACTTCAGGCTTCATTTCCGAGCCTGACAGAGAGCAAAGATCATCAGAGTGCTTCAGTGTTCAGAGATAGGCCTAGAAATTGCAGGAATAAATTAACATATCCATATCCAAATTATTGGGCTAAGGGGGCTGCAGTTCTGCTGGCAGGATCTGGCTGCCGGCTGCTGCCAGTCACTCCCAGTAGCTGCTTTAACCTCTTGTTAGCTGGTACCACAGTGCTCGAGTGGAAAAGGAAAATGCTTCAACCTCCGCAAGCTCTGCGGCTCTGCCCCAGAGCACGAGTTTTAATGGCAAAGACTCGCAACAGTCCGTGGAAAAGGCACAAGGGAGGAGGATTCGCTCCTGCAGTAACCTGAGCCCGACGACCTGGTGAAGAACAGCGACAGACAGCTCTGTGCAAAAGCCTGGATCAATTCTGCTGCAAAAAGAAAACATGGCTCGGGTAAGCGAACAAGCCATGGCCTTTCAACATCAGCAGCTCAAAAGAATGGGAGAGTTTAACCAAGCTGCTGCTGGGAAAAAAAAAATAAAAAAGAACCAAGAAGAGCTATCGATTTTTATGAGCTTGGAGTCAAGAGACCCATAAATTATTCGCAAGGCAACAGTGATGGCAGATTTCTTGGACATTTCAGTGCCACACCGCACAGAATTACGAGCTCAGATGTCCGGCCACGCTGTCCCACAGTTGAGCCTTTATAAACAGCAACCGTGATGTCCAAAACGGGTGCCTGAAAGCATTAGAGGCCACCACCCCCCTTAACAGCTTTGCAGGGCATGCCAGGGGTTACAGGCAGAGCCGGACAGACAGAACCACAACAGACAAATGGTTTCATAGCATACTTCAGGGATTTTCCACTCCACGGCCCACAGCGGGTCTCCCCGTCTGCATTAACAAAATTACAAACATAACAAACCAGAAACGAAATGCACCCGAGTCCCTGCCCAAACAAATTTGGCTGAGGAATCCAAGTCCCTCCAATCACCCTGAACGGCATTTGGAAATCAAGGCGAGAAGAGCCCTACAGATACCAATTTCCATGTCAGATGTAAGTCTGGACAGAAAACTCAAACTTAAGAGCTCTGCAAGGTACTCCCAGCTTCATCAGAAGCCTCAGGTGCAGCCTCTGGCAACTCATCTCTCCAGGCTCCTTCGTAAAATGGAAAGCAACAGTTTTCCTCCCCTGGTGAGGGAAATGCACTGATGCTCCCAGATGCAAGAGGAGCAGAGGCCAAGCAGCGCCTCAGACCACGAGCTTGTCTGCACAGATCCTCACGCTCCAGCCAACGTCCAATGCCGAAAGAATGTGGCCCCTTCGATCCACAGCGCTCAAAGCGCCAGGAGACACCTGGGATTATCCCATCATGCAGATGGAAAAGCACGGACCAAAGAAGTGCTGCAGAGCATGCCTGGCTGGGCTGAGCTGGCCACTGGCTCCAGTAACACCAGTCCCTGGTCCTGGCCGGTAACTGGGGCGTCTGCAGTTGAACCCCTGAGCCAGGTGCCACTCCAGAGCACACACGGGCCCTCAGCACTGGAAAGACTCTTGTTTAAAAAGCAGCGGATTGGAAACTTCATACCAAGATAAGTTTTCTCAAAATCTAGTGCAGGAAGATCAATATTTTCCTTTGTTAAGTAAATCTGGCCACTGTGAAAACACTGGAGCAGCAGCTTAGAAGATAGATTTTCTGTTTATCCACGCCACCAGAAGCAGAAGTGAGAACAAAGGCAGCTGCCCTCACCCACCACCCAGACACAAACCTCGTCCAGCATCCCGAGCCTTTAACTCACAGAAAGGGAAGCGTAAATCTCCCTGTGCTTGTGCAGAAAGAGCTGGAGGTTTTAAGAAGCGATGGAGGGAAAACAAGCCATTTCTCTTAAACACCCCCAGTTCCCAGGGACTTGGATGCCTGGCCAGTTGCCCGTAAGAGCACCTAACCCCAACGCGGTGCTGCAGCACTAGAGACACCCAAAACCCCGCAGGTCTCTGTGGAGCCAAGCGTGGGTTTGCAGCACAAACTCCACGTACTCCGCAGCGAACACGGCAAGTGCCCGTTATCGGAGGCATGCCGGGGGGAAGGCTTTCATGCTGAGCCGTCTCACAGTAATGGCCCCACAGCAGGATCTGGCAGGCAAAGGCAGCCCCCAGATTTAGCCAGCGCCGCTCGAGTTTCAGATGGTGCAGAACAGCACATTGATCCATTTATCGTCTGTAGGTTGCCATGGAGATCACAAGTCATTCCCCACCATCGCCACCCCTCCCTGCAGACCTCCCCACTGCTTTTCAATTGATAGCTGGGCACTGGAGAAGCATTTGCAGCACCGTGGAAATTAAATCCACACCAGAGGAGCCAGGGATTCAGATCTGGCACGGCCAAGGGCCTTGAGACAGTCTGTCCCGCTCTTCCCCACTGAGCAAGTCCAAGCGACGAGTCGCTCCAAGCCTCTCACGGAATAAGTATTAGTGGAAATTAACGATAATAAATTGGGATTTTAATGCCCCACCATGGGCTCCCCTCTGATGCAGTAAGTGCTCTCAAGGTAGGAGGGAGGGAAGGCGTTCCACCCTGCAAATGCAAATGCACATGCCAAAACAGGCTTTGGAGCGCCCTGGAGCATAACCCCGATGGCCCTGAGCACCAGCGAGCTCTTGCCATCCCCAAGAAGGGTCGCATCCAGGAAGACGGCAGTTTTCTGCTCTTCATACGGCAGATCCATGAGGGAGGGATCACAACTGATTCTTCGCTGAAGGGAGCACAGCATCAAGGAAACACACGACTTCTGCACACTATGTGCACCAGGAGGAGAGTGGGTGGATCAAGCAGCTGGCAAAGTCACTCTTGGCTCTGTAGAAGACACATGAGCCATCAACTCTGGGGGCAGCAGAGCAAGGCCAGACCTGAGCACACCCCGTAATCCCACCCTTCAGATATACATTTTCCAACCTCTCTCCCAGGAAACAGAGAAAATACCTGACCTTCCTTTAGGGTAAAACCCAACGCAGCGCACAGTGCTGCCTCCCCACACCTACACAGTCCAGGCTCTATCACCACAAAGTACTTCAGGTGCCGCTGTTTAGCACTGTCATTTACCAGAACAAGATATTAGCACATTTCCTTTCTCCCACTCCATGTGGGATGGAGAAACACCATCAAGATCACCTGAGGAAAATTTTCAAGTCTTAGGGCTTGGGTTTTGGCTTTTAACTTTACACACAGCCACGCAAGCAAGTCACCTGCTTAGACAGAAGAGCTGATCCCATGTAATTCGCTTGCGCTTCAAGAAGGAGCTGCTGTACAGGTGCTGCACTTCTTAACGGCTCATTCCCTGCACATGCGGCAGTGAAAACTTGGTGCTGGCTTTACCCAAGGCTCCTACAGCACATTACCACAAGCACCTCTTCTGGGAGGCCAAAGCAGATGACCTTTGCGCCGTGCATAGAGGAAGAGCTGGTGTCGACAGCCCCCTCCAGCACACCCGGCCGCTGCCAGAGGAGCCCAGCAGCCAGCACCAACCCCAGGCGCTGGAGCATGACATGGGGCAGGTGGCAGAGCACAGAAAGGCAGCTGCAGGCTGAGAGCCTTCAGGGAAACTCAAGAAGCATGGTGTAAATACTGTATGTGCCTGGAGCCAGAAAGCTCAGCGAGGGCTCTGCGTGGCATTTCCTGAAGGTTACCTCTAATAAGCGCTGTCAGCCTGCCAGCCTTCGACTGTCTGCCTAGCCCTTCTGCAGGAAGCACAGCGCTGCCTGGACCTCCGTGGCACTGTCACAAACTATGACAGCAAGAGCTTAAAAAAAATAAAATTCCTCCCACGCAGCACAGACGAGGCAGGTGTAGGATACCAGGGCAAGCAAACACCCTGAAATCTGGCAAAGCGGAAGGGCTCCTCTCTTCTTCCTAACACCTGGTCACAGAGCTGCTTGCTGAGCATCGGGTATCTCCCCCACCAAAGCACAGGACTGGGATGGTGAGAGCCAGCCCCTTTGTGCCCAGGGAAGGTGAGCGGGCAGCCGCAGCCCGTTCCGCTCCGCAGCCCTGCTGCGCACACAGCTGCTCAGCCCACCGGCCACACAGGCCTATCTGGCACAGGCATCAGGCGAGAGATCACAGCTGCACCGCCGTGCTCAGGCTGCTCTCCTCCGGCAGCAGCAGCAGTTGGGGTGTTCACCGCCTGTCTCCCTGTGCAGAGGCACAAATGTTTGGTCCCACCCTGTATCACAGCAATCAGTCAGTGGAGTGGCCATTTGTCTGCATTTATTTACTAGCTGCTACCAAAGAGATCATCCCAGCCCTCCCCACTTGTTTGCTTTTTCCGATTCACTGGGAACAGACCAGGCAGGCATCTTTCCCTGTTCCTGGGTTCTTTCTGATCCTCAGGCTCAAGTTCACTCACAACTTTTAGAGACTTTCCAGTCCCATGCTTACAGCCCACTGGTGAAGCAGGCCTGGTCTCCACTGTTCTTCAAATGACCTGCCAAGCTCCGTACAGCACATGAGCTCGCAACCAAGCCGTGATCAGCACCAGGCTCTCCAGCCTGGACACGAAGCTTTCTAGCAAAAGCAGCAATGCCCAGCCTCTCTTGCTAAGCCTCTGTCACGCTCCCCCTCCACCCCTTTCTTCTGCTTTTCTTGGAGAACTGCTCCAAACACAGTGCTAGAAATAAATTATCACCAGCAGTACCTGGGCAGATAACAAAAAAACACTGCAGTTGTGAACAGGGAAGAACTCCCAGCACTGAAAAAAAAAAAAAAGCCATGTTCAAGGCCTGCTCGGTTACGTAAACTTCATTTCCATGTCTTTTATCACTGATAAGATAAGCCATTGCTCAAGTTCAAGTTCTGTATCAAGTAAATCATGATAATCCTCTTAGGAATTCCCCATGCCCCAGCTTGAACAGACCTGCAGAAAAGAGCTTAAGGGGTTGCCTTCAGCTTAAAAAAAGAAACACACACAAGCACACAGCCACAGACTTATTTATAGCGTAGGCAAATTTGGGGCCTGGTATAGAGTAAGCTCATACGGGTCTGCCTGAATAAAGGGATCTACTTGTGCCCTAGTTCATAAATGCTACAAGCTACTACTTGGTCATGCATTGCACAGCTGAACACCAGCCCAAAGACAACTGCCCTTGAGGGGGATTTCTTGGAGCTATAGAGATCTGGATGATCAGACCCCCAAAAGCAATTAAACTGATTCACGACCAGTCCCACACACTGCGCTGGATTACAGCAACAAGAATTTTCCAGGCAGCTGTGG
>VZSC01017645.1:40471-56375 GCA_013398225.1 Steatornis caripensis | reverse complement strand
GAGATCACAGCTGCACCGCCGTGCTCAGGCTGCTCTCCTCCGGCAGCAGCAGCAGTTGGGGTGTTCACCGCCTGTCTCCCTGTGCAGAGGCACAAATGTTTGGTCCCACCCTGTATCACAGCAATCAGTCAGTGGAGTGGCCATTTGTCTGCATTTATTTACTAGCTGCTACCAAAGAGATCATCCCAGCCCTCCCCACTTGTTTGCTTTTTCCGATTCACTGGGAACAGACCAGGCATCTTTCCCTGTTCCTGGGTTCTTTCTGATCCTCAGGCTTGAGTTCACTCACAACTTTTAGAGACTTTCCAGTCCCATGCTTACAGCCCACTGGTGAAGCGGGCCTGGTCTCCACTGTTCTTCAAATGACCTGCCAAGCTCCGTACAGCACATGAGCTCGCAACCAAGCCGTGATCAGCACCAGGCTCTCCAGCCTGGACACGAAGCTTTCTAGCAAAAGCAGCAATGCCCAGCCTCTCTTGCTAAGCCTCTGTCACGCTCCCCCTCCACCCCTTTCTTCTGCTTTTCTTGGAGAACTGCTCCAAACACAGTGCTAGAAATAAATTATCACCAGCAGTACCTGGGCAGATAACAAAAAAACACTGCAGTTGTGAACAGGGAAGAACTCCCAGCACTGAAAAAAAAAAAAAGCCATGTTCAAGGCCTGCTCGGTTACGTAAACTTCATTTCCATGTCTTTTATCACTGATAAGATAAGCCATTGCTCAAGTTCAAGTTCTGTATCAAGTAAATCATGATAATCCTCTTAGGAATTCCCCATGCCCCAGCTTGAACAGACCTGCAGAAAAGAGCTTAAGGGGTTGCCTTCAGCTTAAAAAAAGAAACACACACAAGCACACAGCCACAGACTTATTTATAGCGTAGGCAAATTTGGGGCCTGGTATAGAGTAAGCTCATACGGGTCTGCCTGAATAAAGGGATCTACTTGTGCCCTAGTTCATAAATGCTACAAGCTACTACTTGGTCATGCATTGCACAGCTGAACACCAGCCCAAAGACAACTGCCCTTGAGGGGGATTTCTTGGAGCTATAGAGATCTGGATGATCAGACCCCCAAAAGCAATTAAACTGATTCACGACCAGTTCCACACACTGCGCTGGATTACAGCAACAAGAATTTTCCAGGCAGCTGTGGGTTTTTTGTTTTATTACAGCACAGGATAATTTTACACCCTTTAATGCTGGTGGCAGAATTACAGTGATTTCAAGCAATTACTACCCTGCTTCGGGTGTAAGATTTAAAACTCACCCAGACCACCTCTCCTGCACTGCACTGTCAGGACACCCAGATGTGAACCATCACTGTCTGCATTTGTTAGCCAGTGATGTGATCCAATCTAGCAACTGGATATATTTGCTAACCACTTAAATATGCACTCACACACACTGCGGTGTAACACAAAAGGCCGTTTCATAAATTTCTGATTGCAAGACGGATGACAGCAATAAGCGGAGACACAAACTCTTGCCCTCCTCTCTGCCGCTCATCATCAGGACGCAAATTACCTGGGCCAGCAATTTTATCACAGCATCTTCCAGGGAACCGACTTAGCCTAAAGGCAATGAAGGCCAATGTTTGAAGCTTAATACTTTACCTCACCGGGCTGCATCTGGCCAGCCCCATGCAGTTCAGCAACGTGCAACCACACAGCCTCAAGCCCTTCTGAGCCTGCGGCTGCCAGAAGATCAAGGCACAAGGTGGCAAGTATCATCTCAAATTGGTGCTTAAAATGTAAATTTTCTTCAGGTCTATCTACTTCCTCAGCCAGCCCAACGGGCTCCAGCACCCACAACTGTTTCTTAATCATTTCCAGCTACCAAGACTTTCATCCCTCCGATAGCCTCTCTCCATTAGGGTCTTTTTCACACGTCTCTGAGTATTTTACGACACTCGAACTAAAGATGCAGCGTATCAAACAAAACACATCTCTTTCCTCCCCTCCAGCAACTTCAAGATCCTTTAGCATTGACTGACAACCCACAATATTGTGGGAAAGGATGTTTTCAGATCAGCTGCTGGAAAAGCTCTTCCAAGGTAGCAGCTGAATTCAAATCACATACCAATTAGCTCAGGGGGATTTGTATGTTTTTCTTTCAGGAAACCTATTTGAAAACAAAACAGACAGGGGAAAAAATGGTTTAAATCTCATTAGAAGATCTCAAACTGTGTCACGAACATGCCACATTTTCCACTGAGGAAAACAGGAGCAAATCCAACTAGTTTCACCCCATCAGAAGGGGGGTTGTCCTTTAAAACCTCTTGCTGCGTCCCTCCACCTCCCGAGGAAGAGCAAGGTAACGCAGAGGTCCCGAGCAGCGACAGACCTGTTCAGCATCATGCAGCAAGCAAACCGCTGTTCCAAACCGCCTGGGTCCGACCCATATCTTTCCCACAATATGATGTTTTCCACGCCGCTCTCCTTGGGTTTTCACGTCTCGCCTCAAGGCCGCATGCAGATGATGACCGTGCTTTTTCTGAAGCCAGTGCCAATGAGGCCGCTGCATTCGTTATCCAGCAGGATAATGACAAGAGTGCAATTCAGTCAACAGCAAATCCTCCCCAGGGAGATGCCCTCTGACCTCCCCTGAGCTGGGGGATGAACGCAGACAGCCAGATCTCAGACAGGCGGCAGAGCTCAGTGAGTAATTCCTAATGAATCCTTTCATCTCTTCTTTTGTTTTGGGGAAGGGGCGGGAGGGTGGAGGGAAATAGTTTGGAACTGTCCACCAGCAGAAAATTATTTTCTAGAGCTATCCCAAATCACCGTCAGCCGAACGACATTTTTCATGGCTTCTGCTCAGTACACAGGGAGCGCGAAACATGCTGCTCTCTGCAGAGATGCCCCTCGTGCAGACGCCTGGTCCGAGAGGTGAAAACAGACCAGCCAAAGTCACCGCAAGAACGGGGATGCTCCTGGAAACCTATCTTAAAATTGCCCTTAGGCAAGCAGTTGAGAGTGAATTCAAGACATCCATTCAAACCACATTTTTGCCAATAAAGTTCAGTTCCACCAATACATCAGCAAACACATGAAGGACGAGAAAGTTAATGAAATAAGGCCCACAGAAAGCCAGGACATTACCTCTCCCCACATGCCGGTCAGTCCTCACGATCAATTTTCTCCTGTTTTCCAAACCACAAATTGAAAGGATCACAGGCATTTGATACAGACGATTTAAAAAAAAAAAAAAAAAAACAACCCAAAAAACCAAAAACTATTCTCATTTCTCCTGTGTGAATTCAGGTGCGGAACTGAATTCTGCAGCACCTCCCCAACACTCAGGATCCCCCAGAGGTATAGGAGTGGAAAACCTACTCACAATCACACGATCTCAGAGCTGCTTCACAAACTTACAGTCCTCCGTGCGGCACCCATGCCTGCGGGCACTGGTCTCCATCAGGCTGACAGTACTAGTTTCACCTATGCAGTTTTTATTCCCATCTCCCAATCAGGCCTGAAATCAGCCACGTCTGAAGCAGTCACTTCGATTCAGCTACACTGGAATTTAGTGGGATTTACCCTCAGCAGGCCCCACCTCATCAGCACCTACATTTTATATTGGGAATAGAAATTACACGGAAGGACCACAATCGTGGGATGCTCCCTACCTCTTCCCAGGCAAATGAAATGACGTGAACCTACACACTTAAATAGAGCTTGGCTCATGTATTTATACAGATGCCAAATCCCAGGGATATCAATGACAATCTCTTCCCCAGTAAAACCTGATTACAGCACTGGACTCTCTAAAGCCCCTCTGCTGTCTCCCACATCACCCAGGACGTCACGGGGAGCAGGCAGTGAACCCCTCCGGGGGCCCAGTGCAGTGGGGGTGGCAATGCCGATGATTAAGCAGATCTTCAAAGGAAGAAAAACAAGAGTCGTAGTCAATGACTGACCAGCGTAATGGCTCAGCCTACTCTCACGTGCTCCTCTCACAGCACATTTGTTTGCCAGGCTGCCCAAGAGGTTCCGAAGGGTCAAACACGAGGTCATCAACTGCACAGTGATTTCAGCTTCGCTGAAAAATGTAAAAAGCTGAAACTGCAAGGAAGGTCCCAGTACTTACAATTAAGGCTAAAAAGACATGAAAATGCAAATCCTTTAAGTTCAAACACACCAGAGGCAGTACCAAAAAGGAAAAAAAAAAAATCTCATGATTTTTGAAGATCAGAGGTTAGCAATAGTTAGTAATCCGCCTAAAATTCTGACCAGCCTCAAGGACTGAGAGCGGCTGCGGAAAGCAAAACCTTGCTTTCAGGCTATTTTGAGAAGCACTCACAAGGTTTATCCCAGAAACTGCTTTCTGCCTACTCAGATTTCTCAACTGAACCGATCACATGGTGTTTCGATGGACTGCTGGAGACACTTGAGAATAGCAGTGCTGCCTGCCGCTATCTGCCTGGCACAGGACGGTTTTTAATTGAGGCTGAACTCTTAAGTCCCTGCTGCAGTCTGCAGCTCCCATCACTGAAATAATAATTAAACCCAGGAGAAACAGTGCAATGTAGCGATGCCTTGAACTAGTAGTACGTTGAGATGAGGAAACTCAAACACATGCACAGACGACTCCAGGATGCACAGTCTTGTTTCAAGCCTGAGGATTTGACCAGATTTTAAAAACAGCAAACAGCCAAGGTGGCAGAGATCCTGCAGTGCAGTACAGAAACAGAAGAGATGCAGAAAAGTACTCACTTTCACCTCACCCAGCCCAACAAAGAAATCAGAGCAAGTTTTTCATCTGAGTTTGGGACCCTCCTCCCCTGATTTGCAGGAATCCGAGCGAATATAAAACAAGAAGTGAATGCAGAGCAAGAGAAGTGCCTGAGACATCAATCTGGTTTAGAGCCGTCCTCCCCAGCACGTACAGACCAGGGAAAAAAACCTGCTAGAGAAACCACCATGAGAAAGCCAGCGCCGGCCGCGGAGGCTGCTGGTGGATCAGACAACACAAGTTCTGCTCTGAAATCCGAGGGGAGAGACTCAGCCTGGAAACGACTCTCCATTAGGTTAATTAGTCAAGTTTGATGCATCCAAGTCGGTTACTATGGTCACAGGGACTGAAGAGTAATGCTTTACACAGATTTCCCTATGTGGGACCGGGGGTGCTGCATCCAGCTCCTCCAGGTCCCCCGACAGGGCAGGGAGGACCCCACCACCCTGGGACACCTGGGCTCTGTGCAAACACCCCCCGACCCCAGGCTGGGCTGCCTACAAATGCTTACTGGAAGACCTCTCCTTGTCTGTACATCATAGGGCTGCTAAAAATATCACCAGAGAGCAACCAGGTTAATGACACATCAAGAAGATGCATTTGCACATGGAAATAAACAGAATCCATGCGAGAATCGCCCCCCACCTGGGTTGGTCTGTTTGGTTTTGAGTGGGGGAAGAAACAAGACGATGCTCTGTTTTCTGTTAAAAATTCAAAACCTGCCTGTCAAAGAAGTGACAGAAAGCTGCCCATCTCTCCAAACACCGTGCCAAATACAGCTGAACCTTGTTTACCTGTTCCAGAGCCTGGGAAAAGACCATTGCCAGTTACAGCATTTTCCCAAACAAGTAAATATTTTAAGTGTCATTAGCTACACTCTGCCCTTTTATGATCAACATCGTGTCAGTTACAACTCTAACGCTGCAACACACACTCATCCACGCACCAGAGCGCCCGAGTAAAAGCTACTGCCACTTCTAGAAGGGAGCAGCAGCAGATTTCAAAAACAAGTGGGAGAGAAATAGCAATTTGCAAATCAGCAAAGCTCCTGTACAGGAACAGTTCTAAACTCCCTTGGGAAAAGGACTCTTCCCCTCTCTCGTTTTCTGTTCATCAAGTGCCTGAGCCACAAGTGATGCTCGCAGAAGCTGCCACAGAGCACAGAGGATGGCATCTGACCAACTTTCCTGTTCATCAGCTCTCCCCTGGACAAGCAGGGCCAAAGGCACAAAATCACAGCCTGCTTGAGTCTCCCAGGGAGCACAAGCAAGATCCGAGGAACAAAGGTAACACTGCCCCAGCTAATACAAAGCAGTAACGGGCACAGGGAGGGCAACGTGAAAAGCCGAAACCCTGCTATGGAGGAACACTCCCAGCCACGTTTCTGAACCAGGCAGTCGATTTCCAGCCCCCTGAAAAGGAGCAAATGCCACAGACCTTCCCAGCTGCCCAAAACATGGCAGAAAAGGAGCCAACCTCTACCAATACTGCCTGAGCGTGACTCCAAGCTGAAATCACTGCTGCTGCGGGAATGCAAACAGAACCCCGCATGAGAGGCTGTATCACCCATTGCAAAATTGGTTTCACAGAATCATAGAATGGTAGGGGTTGGAAGGGACCTCTAGAGATCATCTAGTCCAACCCCCCTGCTAAAGCAGGTTAGCCTAGAGCAGGTTGCACAGGAATGCATCCAGGCGGGTTTTGAATATCTCCAGAGAAGGAGACTTCAGTTTATCCCCTGCTAGAGGGAGGCACATGGGAGATGTCTGCAAATGGGTCTGCGCTGAAGTTTGAGAGAAAAGTCTCCCAGTTAGAAGAGACTTTCAAGCACTGCGACATTTAATCCCGCAAAAGAGAGGCTGAAATGTAATCAAGTTGTGTAAATTACAGCCACTGTCCCTTGATTTCAGGCTGTCTGCCCCTTGGCTCCCCTCCCCTCCTTGCAGCACCCATACTACCCCCAAAGCGGTGCCGACTCGACCAGAACCGTGACCGCTTGGTGAAGACATTCATTCAACAACTCAGGTCAAAAATAACACGAGGGAGAAGCATTGATAGGAACACAGTGAGGGGCAGTGAGGTGGCAAGCTCCTGTCGCCAGCACTACAAGCAAAGCCCCCGTATCTCAGAAATACAGCCTAAAAAGTCAGCGAGATGCTGTGAAAAAGGCAGAAGAAATCGCCCTCGTTTGACAGCCCCAAACCCATTAAGAGACACAATTCAGCTCCACCTCTCTTAGCAGGTTAATGTTAAGCTACTCCCCCCCACACTTTTCTTCTTCTGCAGACGCCTTAATTGGTTGCTTAATACAGATTTCACTGTTACGCTTATCGCAACACTTGGAGCTGGCCGTGTGATGGGAGCGCAGAACACAGAGAACGCTCATTTGTCTCCATAACTAATTGTTCTGCCTCCTCAGCATACACACCAAATTGACTTGGCAAGACTGCAAGGCGAAGCTGCTGTATTTATTTAGACATTTCTTCTGCCGGTTGAGAGGCTTCATGAAGCAGACTGCAAACGGCCAAGACAGCACAGGCACCTTTATCAAGTTTAGGCAAAACTGGACTAAGTGAAAGAAGGATCAGGCCCCAAGTTAGCAGCGTTCCTGGCCATGTCCTTTACGGTAGGTATTTTAGCTGCAGTTACCCAAGAATTAATTGGCAAAATACTCAAGAAGTTCATAAAGGCAGGTGTGTTTCTGGCTACAGCCTTCTTTACCCTAGGGATCAGACTCCGTAAAACAAAGATAAGTACGTGTAGACTGCCTGATCAAAACGCAGGGGAGTGCTGTGTTAGCCAAACACGTCTAATGCCTCAGGCAGCAACCGGGTAACTCAAGGCTGAAGAGTCGTGCACAGACTTGTTCTGCCTGGAACAGCCCCACGCCTGCAGCCAGGGGTCTGACTCTGCACCCATCTTCCAACTCAGCCAAAGGTTCAAGGTGTTTCCGCATAAAACAAGGAACTAGAGCGAGACAAACACAATAATACATTGTGTGCGGAATAAAACCTCCTGCCGAGAAGAAATCCACAGAGATTTTAAAAGCACAACTGAACACAATGCAAAAAAAAAAAAGCCACGGATGCAGCTTAAAAGTTCTTGTGTCATTGAAACAGATAGCAAAACTCACACCAGCTCTGGCAGGGGACGCAGGAGCAATCAGGGTGCTCGCATGCTTGCGTCAGCCTCTGCAGCACGGCTCCTCCACCTCTGGGCAAACCGAACTCTCCATTTCTCAGCTTTCACCTGCTGTTGGCAGAGTTTAAGGGCATTCGTAGAAGTGCTCTAGATTTCACGAGCACCACTCTCAGTGGAGAAGATGCAAACCTTAGCCTCCCACAGCAAGAGAGTTAGCACAAAAACCCAACCCTTAAGGTACACGCTGACTTCTCTCTTTACTTTTGTTTCATAACGCTGAAGAACACACAAAATCCTGCAGTGTTTCTCAGTCCATCACCACATAGCCCTCAGGAACACTGCTGGCAGCTGGCTGGGTTCCGGACAAAAACCGCAGCAGCTCTTTACATGCGTCTCTAATCACGGCATCTTAAGACACGTAGGCATCAAAAATCAAAAAACACAAAAAAAAACTTTTTAGCAGCTACTCTGTCAAGAGAGCAAAGCAGAGCCAAGACTAAAACATATAAATGAAGAAAAAAAAAAAGAGGAAGGAGGAAAAAGGGCTGACTGACACCTCCTATACATGCTGTCAGCAGGATCATTTGCTCCAAAAATAAAGATGCTCAACGAATCTAACTGATGACATGACAACTGCTTCACGGTCCCAACACCAGAGTTGCATAAAAACCTCTGAACATCCATTGCCTTGCAGCTCAGTAAAAAACAACCACTTCTACTCACTCAGAGCAAGCAACAGACACCGTGCCCTCCCCAGTAGGGTTTTCAGCTCTTCACATCCACTCAAGCAGCCACTCCGGCTGCAGAGAAGCCTTTCACCCCTCTACCCTTTGCCAGTCACGCTCGGCAGCTCCAGCCACAAGCCCGCGGCAAAGCTAGCTGTCCAGGTGTCTGTGCCACATCATGCAAAGCCATCTCAACAGCAGCTCAGGATCCCAAACAACTCTGCAGAGCAAGCACAGAGAGGCAGCTCTACCGCCCCAGGTCCGCGCACAAAGCCAGTGGCAACCAGCCTCCTGCGTAGCCAGGTACGCTCAGGCTGCCTCATCAGCTCCTGCCAAATAAGTGACATTTATTTAAGGTAGAAAACCTTACATAACAATACCGAAGGCTTTTTCCACTGCCAGTTCAGAGTTTTCCCAAACCACTGGATACACAGATTCCTGTAACGCAGATTTTGCTGCCATTTATTTCTTTGACAGTTTTTAATCACCTCTGGTCTAACATTTGGAAATTATTATTCACACACACACAACAGGAACACGGCTGCAGGGAAACATGAACTTCACTGGCCTGCCTGTTTTCGTCCGTGGACACCACCTCACATACCACCAAATCAAAACAAGCCGTCCAACTTCAGCATGAGGGGGGAAATGAAAGGGCAGACTGGTGACCTAGAAACAAAGCTGAGACTTTGGCATGAGCTTGAAACTCTGCAGCAAAGGCAAAAAAAAAAAAAAGCTGTGACCACTTTCAAGATGGACCTTGAAAAGTTTATTAATGGCATTACATGATGTTGTACTTGCAGAAAAACAAGAGCTTGATCAAGGAAGTCTTTCCAACAGGAGAGAGTCATCCCCTTCGCCAAACAGAAAAAACTCTTGTGCCAGAGAAGATGGGACACAGTTATTTAAGGTCCCGATGCAGGGAAAACACCCCCAGGCAAACAACTGGAGAAACTTCCCAAGCGTACAGCTCTAATACCAAACACCACCGCTCTGCTACACGCCCAAGATTTGCATACCGCATGATATCATGAATCGCATGATGGTAACGGCAAGGGCTTGACGAGTCAGTAGATGAAGCTTTAGGGCTTCAAGTGGTGCATGAGGAATGCTGCAGTCACACATCTCAGCAACTGATCCAATGCAAACTCACCCTGCCAGGTGTAACTGGTTCAACGAAGGTGTTAACAAGTTACCTTCATTCCAGCAAGTTTCAGGCTTGATCGGGTAACATCCACATCACCAGCATAAAACTGACGCTGGCTCTGCATCGCTCTCTGGCAGGGTTGACAGGAGAGGCCCTCACAAGCCAGCGTCCGGCCTGGACTGTGCACTTACCACTGGGTAATCCAGTGTAAATCATCGGGGACTCACAGCCTTCGCAAAACCAGCTCCTTGCAACATCAGGCCAAAAAGATCACACAGGCTCAGCAGTAAACACTTATGCAGAGCTGCAAAGTGCTTCTGCTACACGAGCCAGGTGCTGCCACTGATAAACCATGTGCTAACCAGTGCTCCTGCAGCACTGGGAGGAACATGTTCAAGAAGTTTGCAGAGGCCAAAGACTGAGCTATTTATGAAGTGATCAAGTACCACACAGCTGAGACCTGGTCCTATAAAAATGTAGCTGTTGGAGTCACTTTATAAGGTTTTTAAATATTTTCAGAAGAAAGCCAACTTTCCATTGTTTGCCACAGCTTGTGAGAAGCCCATATATCCCGCAGCGCAGAGGAAAGAGACCCTCCACCCTCTCCAGCCAGCTCTACACAGCTGGAGGTACAGGCAGATTTTCAGAAAGCCCAGCTTTGCCCGCCACGCTACTCATCGATTCATCTCCCACCGTATCCCGCTGAAACCCAAGCCCAGGGTTCAGTCCTTCACCGTAGTGTGCTACAATAACCAGGTCCCAGCTCTTTAAATGACCACCTAGGCCTCCAAACCCTGCAATTACACACTCCCCCGAGGAGGACAAAACCTGCCCACCTGGGAGACAGCAAGTCCTCAGGGACCGATCACAGATGATGGGATGATCCGCACCAGGAAAATTCCCAAGTCCCATCATCCTCCACCCACAGGCTAGCACATTTCTTTCCTTCTGCCTTCTTCAACATTGAGACACAGAAGAGCGCAATGCAAACCACTCTTTGCCCTAACATGCACAGGGCAAACCTTAACTGTGTTGCTTCAGAAGCTGGTGAGAAGCACTCATGTACCAGCACACGGCACCAGCCCGGAGCCTGCAGAAAAAAGGGTTCAGAAGAAGGTCCGAAAAACTACATCACAGATGGCCATGCCACTGGAGTATTTCTCCAAGCAGGGTGACGCACAGCCAGGCAGTAAGGGTTAACTTCCCACGTATTTGGGCCGAAACTGCATTTCTGGGCACCGAGCTCTGTCCAGTGTTACGCCAGGGAAACAATGCTAAATAAAGATTACGCCAAGTGGTATTATGTAAATAATTCTCTTCCACAATGAAAGGATAAACCTAGACTGCTTGGTTAGTTATTAACCCGGGAGCCAGCGCCACAGAGAGGAAATCCTGCCGGCTCTCCCTCCCGACACACGCACCAGCGGGAGAGATGCGGCTGGGGCTGCAGCTACCAGAGACAATACCCACACCGTCCCCTGCCTCCCCGGGTGCTGGCACTCTCCCTCGGACCACTTCCCACCGGAGGAAACCATCCAGGCCACGCCACATTGTCTCTTCCCAGGTCAGCCCCACTCCTGGCCACGCTGCCGAGGCTGGACTTGGCCCCCTTCCTCCTCCTGGCACAGGACACCAAGGGCTCCCTGCCCTTTGATGGGAACACGCTCCTCGCCACATCCCTCCTCTTGAAGACCTTCCCCTCGCTGAGCCCGCTGGAGTCTGCCTTTGCCTGCACATCTTCTCCCACCCAGAATAACTTACTCGACCTTTCTGCCTCCGCCTCCCCCTGCAACCTTCCTCCCGCCTTGGCCTCACGTCTGAATGCTTTATGTTTGCCATACAATTTTAAATCTGTCAGCAATTCATCCATCTGCCGCCTCCTGGGTTTTTAATGCCACGAACCGTTCTGGGATACAGCCTTGCATAAAGCTCTCAGTGGAAAACGAAGCTGTACCTCACTCAGAAACCGAACCAGCTTTGAGATAATTTCTTTCCAAGGTGCTGGGGTGTTTCAAAGACTAGCTTCTTCCCTACAGCTAGCAGAAAAGCCATGATTCTATCCGGTCTAAAATAAACATTATGGGAGTGGCGATAAGGGGAAATATTTCGGCTGACTAAGAGTAATGTGGGTTCAAATCCAAGCGTAAGCTGATATTGCTTGTAATTTGCTCCTGAGCCAAAAACACAGACTGGGAGTGAAAAAATGGAAGGCATTAAACAACAAGCAGCATACTCAGCGACTCTGGAAAACTTCAGCATTTCCATTTATGTTATTATTTTTTTAAATAACCTTCAGTTTCATGGATCATAAAATTAATTTGGAGTTAACTTCCCTTCTCTGTAATGAGACAAAGCTGCTATCCTTTACATACATGTTTGCTCAGTGCTCCGCAGCTATAAAGCGCTTGAGAGCACTAACCATTACCAGCGTCCTCCACGCCACCCAGCAGGCACATAACCGTGCTGACTGCTTTGCTCTCCCTGTCCACCCACCGTGCCCCATCTCTCCTCCAGCCCTAGCACTGTGGTAACAACCACGGCCGTCTAGCTCCGTCTTTACTGCTGTTCCACCAGCACCGGTCACCTCTCCTCTGCAGGCAGGGCTCCTCTCTGGACAACTGCGAGCCAAATCTGGAGCAGCGGTCAAGCGTGCACTGTTAGCAGCGGGGGCCACAGCAACCAGCGCCTCCTCTTGCCTGCCCAACCACAACCGCGTCCCATCTCTGAACTTCCCAAAGTGTAGATGGCAGAGGTAGCATTACCTCGTTCCACCGCCTGCTCACCAGAAACATCCCCACCTTGGGCACTCTCCTCACCTTTTATAAGGGAGAGCCCACACCCCAGAGAGCCTCCAGTTGCCAGTGGCAGGCTGGCAGGAAGGGAGAACTGGTGGCCTCGAGAAGGGAAGTGACAAGTAGGGTGGGCAGCAGGACTGGCAGTGCAGCCCACATTTCTCAACTCCCAGTACAGTCCCGCTGCTACCTCGTGCGAAGGTCAGGGTTCACTTCCCAAAACTGCCATCACTCATTTCCTTCTGCTCTTCTGTCCTCCTCCCCTTCCTACCAGATCCCTCCCTCACTTCAACCAGGCTCTTACGATCATTTTCGTGCCTTTTGTTCCAGAGCTCCAGCCCCCCTCTTCAATCCTTATTTAGGAAGCATCTCTGCTCTAGCCACACTCATCGAATGATAGGCATTTCCATTTTCTGTTGCGATGGAAAGATCTATCCCTTCAACACTACAGGGCAAATCGGAGACCCTGACACCTATGTGCCAGCACAAGCCCAGCCATGAATAGCAATTCCCCACCACTTTCCCATGTCAATACACGGCAAGGGCCCTTTGAAGCCATGCAAGAACCTACGCCACAGCATCCTAGATGAGAATCCACGACCTCACGATGCCCAAATCCTTAAGCGGCTGCAAAAACCTCAGTCACTAATCACAGAGGCGACTGGGTGGGGCTATACCTCATTTCTAACTCCATTAGAGCTGGCCCTGCTCTCCGCTGAATCTCTCTGTGAAGACTAAAGCACGCCACAGTTTGCACAAACGCAGCTGCACAAAGATAACAGTCCTTTTAAGCAGACATTGCCCTGGATTCCCATCCTCGAGTACCGCAGCACCTAGCGCGTGGTCTGCATTTCGGGGATCAGTGCTCACAGGCACAAAAGCCAGGAGGGAATCAGTACTTTGCGATTTGGAGCAATGAGCCCTCGCGCTGAACGGGCAAAGCACTCAGCGGAAAAGAGACTACTCTTCACCAGCTCTCTAGCAGACTGGCTCTGACACATTGAACTTGATGTAACCTCGATTTTCAGACATGTCTAGTGATCTGGCCAGAATGAGACATCAGGTCAGGGCTGGGTGGTGCTGCACCTCAAACTCATGCCCCTTTGCAACTGCTCAAGTCAGCCGCCCAAAACCCACTTCTGAAAATTCACCAATTTAATCCTCCTTTCCTACCCACTCATCTAGAAACTGGGGGGATCGTAACTTTCCTCTTCTCCAAGGAGCCGTGAAGATGATAGTATCTCCAAACGTGTAAATTACGGTTGACTTCAAGATGGGTTCTCCCAGGATGGCCTGACCGTATTTCGGCAGAGGCCACTAACAACCAGAACCAGCAGTGGGAGGAACACCAGCAGCCATCAAGGGCACAAATAGTTTACAGCCATGTCAGGGAAGATGAAGACGTCTCCTATGACCCAATTCCAGCCAGGGCAGTCCAGAGCTGCCGCGAAGATGAAACGGGTAGCTCTCTTAACACATGTAGCTATCAGCACAGCTGCGCGCACGCCTTCATCGCCAATCATAACAAAACTGCCTTTACCAGACTGGATCTCCTAATTACAAGACGTGAACACAGCCTGAACCAAACCCTGTTTAGTTTTAGCTCAGGATGGCTCCAGGGACTGGTACAACCTCCACTCGAGGCAACTTGGTTCAAATCCAACCACAGCCATTAGCAAGTGAAAGGTACTGCCAAGCAGCAGCTGTTGGGTGGCTTGCGTGAATCAAGTTTATGGTTTCAGTCCAGATCCCATCGGGAAAAAATGCCAGTCACCTCTCTGGCGCTCAAAGGTGTGAAGCCAGAAGCAGCCATCCACCCACCTCTCCAGCGACGGAGATGCTGGCGTGGGAGGAGTTCCCACACGGGCCCGGTACCAGCTCTGCAGAGCCAGGCCTGACCTCTGCAGAGTTTTCAAAACCAGGTATGTTTTGCAACTTGGCAGAAACGCACAGCTAAATAACAGAAACCACCACCCACATGAAGCCAGAAGAACAAAGTACCAGTGTTTTCCTGCCCCAGACGCATGCATGCCCCATCTCCTCTCTCGCACCAAAAATAGCTTCTACTTTTTCCCTTTTGGCAACAACAAACTGGGGTTTGAGTACATTTGCTTTCGATAAACTAAACACATTTTTGCAAGAGTCTCTCTCATACCGAAACTTACTCAATTGAAGTTATAAAATATGGTCACACATAGAACTTCGCTTCCTTCCCATGGCATCTTGGGACTCAGCCTCAAAACACTTTGTGAGCCTTGCTTATCATATTCCCCCGCCAAGGCATGGCTCCCGCGCAGCACCCGGCAGACTCAGGCACACGGGAGGCTCAGCTACGTCCCAAAGTCACCGAACGAGTCAGCAGTGAAATGCAGAGAATTAAGTACGGCTTCGCTCAAGCCATGCAGGAAAGCACGGCTTCACTAAAGCCCTCCAGGAGTTTTCTCGCCACTTTCAGAGGCGATGGAAATACTCACCCAGTTGTCCTGACTCACATTCCTTCCCTTTATGAATTAGCAGCGATACCAAATCTGTGTCTGTAAAGCACACAGCAAACTAAAACTTAACCTTGCTGATAAAAACCCTACGCTAAATGGAAAGGCTCTCATCTCACGCAGCCAAGAAATACCAGCAGAACAACATCACATCCAAAGTCAGATTAAAAATACCGGATTCAGCAAAACCCTGCCGTTTTCAGGCATTCAGAGCGCCAACCTTTGCTTCGTGCGAATACTGAGGGAGAGGTCACAGAGAGAGTTCAAACCATAAATGCCTGTGAACCGAAAGGGCAGTGTTAGGAAATACCCATTGCACAGATCACCTCCAGCAGCACTGTCCTCTCGGGCAAATTCTTGAGCTGACCCAAAACACTAAGTTCACGCAGCAGACCCAGCCCCCCGGCTGCACGGGCAGGGGCATCCGCAGGGTTCAAAGCAGTGGGAAGAGGGATGGGTTTATTGGGACGACGCAGCCCCTCGCCCCAGCAGCGCCAGAGCCGGGTAGGTTTTGCTGCTTCAGTGGCTTTGGCAGCAGCCCACATGGCAGGCAGCTGCCTGCACCCACTGCAGCCTGCTTTTCGCGCGTTGTCAGGGCAAGGGAGTGGGAGGAAGGGCCGAGGGAAAAAGAGGGAACAGGAAATTATAAGAATCGAAAAAAAAAAAAAAAAGAAAAAACCCAGCGCTCCAGAGACTGCAGCTGGCCTTTAGAGAAACATACACTTGTTGCCTGCAGACACCGGCCCTGTTTCCCCACCGTAAACATTTACACAGCAGCCACTAAACGCCACACCGCCCGGGAAGGGAGCGTCGCCGTTCTCACCGGCGGGTGCGCGGGACCCAACGGCCGTGCCCAGGACCCCAGCGCCCCCCG
>VZSC01017645.1:0-30911 GCA_013398225.1 Steatornis caripensis | reverse complement strand
TTTTTTTTTTTTTTTTTGCAATTGTATTTTGTAATGGTTATTTATCCTGTAAACATCTCATCTGAGCAGGACACTCTCATCCAGATTTTTTTAGCACTTAGAGTTTTCTCTTCACAAGGATTAAAGTTAGTTGGAGGGAGAATAACACAATGGCCCCTTTTATCCTAATCATTCCGCCTGGAACAGATGGGAGAGTCCTGCCTGAGCCCGGACGATGTGCCATGAAGGACACGGTAACAGAGGGGACACTGTGCCTTCTGCTGAGCGAGGGGGGAAGAGCACGTGTGTGTGTGTGTCTGTGCTTGTGTGCACCGGCGCAGGAGCACCCAGCGGGATGGGAGCGCTGGCGCCTGGCTCCCACCAGCTCCGCTCCCTCAGCCTGCCGGCCAGGGTTAACACGAGGGACCCGGAGGTTTGGGAAGCACCCAGGAGAGCTGACATGCTGGGGTGGGAGGGTTGCAAGGCCGCTGTGGGTTACGGTGACTCTGACTGGTTCTCAAACCACCGTCTCTGCTTTCCATCCCAGCCACCACCATGCTGGGAGGTGCTGCCCGCAGGGAGCCCTCCCTCTGTACCTCTGCCAGACCTCATTCTGAGTCCTCGTCCCAAATAACACCCGGAGATGACAAACAGCGAAGTTCAGGAACCAGGCACAGCCCGCAGAGGAGCTACGGGTGATGCTGAATCCAGGCTTGCCTGTCTATGAATTGATCCCAAATACACAAACTGTACTCAGGTACCAGCTTAACTACAAAAATCATTGAAGTAATCGCTGAAGCTCCCTGGAAGAACACTTATATTTTTCTTATTAATGAAAGTCATCAAGTGGATGGCAAATTGATGTGTGAAGCTTTGGCAACGCCTTCCTGGCCATCACACGCCAGAAGGTGGGTCCGATGGTTACCAGCAAGCTGCTCAATAGCTGCAAGCAGCAAACCGTGCTGGTGCTCTGCCCAGCAAAACACCTCCATTCCCTGACGTGACCTCCCCACGTCCAAGGGCTCATTAACCAAAGGAGATACCAAAACTCCCAGGGCAGAGTCCTCCGTCCTGTGGGGCTGGGTGCTTGCCTCCAGCAAGGCTGGAGCCAAAGCAGGCGAGTCTAAGAAAGCAGGGCATGCTTCCCTCCGCAGGGAAGGATAAAAGAGCTATTATGGAGGTGCAGGCTCTGTTCAGGCTCACGCTAGGCTCCTTGTGAGCAGAGGGTAAAGAGCTACTTACGCGGGAACATAAAAGCCAGGAGACAGTGGAGTGCTATAAATAGGGCATATAAACTTTCAACTGACAAGGGTCTGATTTTGTTATTGTAAAAAAAAAAAAAACCGAGAGAGGGAGAAAAAGTGCCTGGATGGAGCTGACAAAGAGGGAAATACATGCAGAATACAGGTTTGTTCCCGGTAACGCGCTTATTATAAGTCAGATGTAGTTAGAGCTATTACTTTAGCGTCAAATGAATGGGAGGAGAATAAATCTGCCTTTGTGCAAGGCTGCCTGCAAATAGCATCTCCCTCCAGCAAACCTGCAATTGTGTTTGCATGAGACATTTGTTAGAATAAATGCAATTTAAAAAGAAAAACAGTTCACACCTACTGCAAGAGAAGGCTTGTGGTATGAATGGCAACCGGCGGAGGAGGAGGGCGAAACAAAACGGGGCTCTTCAGCAGAGGGGCAAAGCCTGCGGCACTGGAAGGGGCTCTTCCGGGGTGGCTGGAAGGAGGGAGATCCTGTGAACAGTTCATCCTCGGTCCCTGTTCTCACGCGTTACATCTTCACACCAATCACCCCAAACTGTTGAGCTGCTTTCAACTATTTTCCCACTTTCTGCCCCCAAAGGACGGTGCGATCAAACACAGGTTTCCTATGGAAAAGATGAGGCATGCTAGAGGTGGGGAGGAAGCATCTTCCCCCGCTGCGAGCCGTCACACCATCACAGCGTTTGGGACCAAATCCTGCACCTGTGCAGCTGGGGCACCACGGGGATGGGCATCCCGGGAGGGATCCGCACAGACACCAACACTTTATCAGCAAGAAGCACGTCCTCTATCTCCTTCGTGAGCCGACTGAAAAAGAAAGGCGCTTCCTTAAAAGTTTTTGATTTTGCATCTCGTATTTTTAAATAACTTTCCCGAGGTATTGAAAGTGCTTGTGGGTTGGGGTTTTTTTCTGTTTTAAACAAATAGAGTTTTTTCCCTCCCAGAGCATGTCACCACGGCGTTCTGACCTCCACCCTGCGCGGCTGCAGCGGCTTTGGGGAGGGGACCTGCAGGGGTGGCACCTCTGGGCCCCCTCGCGACACCCACAGACTCACCGGCAGCACCTGGCAGTGCTTCCCCGAGCTGCCACGACACAGACGGACCGTGGCTTTCGACTGGCGAATGCAGCATCTTACTTGGGCAACGGCCCAAAGAAGAGGGCAGAAAACCCTCCGCCAAGTCCCCTCCTGCCTTATTCTGTTATTATTTTTAATATTATTCTCATTGAATTCATAGGAACAACTGTCTGGGAAAACGACTTTACCTCTGGTTCCTTCATAAATTTTTAACAGGGCAGAAATAGAACCAAAAGGGATTTTAAAAAAAAAAAAAAAAAGCGTTAGCGTCAAACTCTGGCTCTATTCATAATTAATTATACTTTCAGGGGGAGGGGAAAAAAAGAGGAAACATAATTACAAGCTTCTAGTGAGAACATTCATTATCATGCTAATGCAGAGATCAGTACTGCTGTGCCTGTGTGTGTGTGTCTGTGTGTGTGTTCGGTCTAATTACTCCGCAGTGACGTGTGTCATTCGCACATTTACCTCCGTGCTTTAAAGTCAAAGTTAAAAATGAGAAGATTAATCGCAGACTGGATCAATGGGGATTGGGATCGGCGGGTGCCAGAGGGATGTGGCACCCCTGGCAGGGCGATGGGCAATGGGCGATGGGCTGGCGTTTGCCCGGTGTTTCTCAGTGCCAGCTCCCCAGACAGCCCGGCCAAGGTGCCCGTTAGCGAGTAACATCTCAGCTTCAATATTTTGGGCTGATAAACCATTATAGGAGTGTTAGGAGGCACTTCAAGGTGTGAAGAGCAGCGTGCAGCAGGGGAGGGAGGAACAAGCCAAGCTGGGGGAGGAAAGAGCCCGGAGGGAGGTGGAAGTGAAGAAAAACAAGGCAATATTTCAGCTATTTAGTGCCTAACAAGTTCCCGAATTTGCCGTGCCAAGGAGATGCTCACCTTGCAAAACAGATCCCAAGCACCCACCCTGGGAGAAGCATTTGGGCTCAGCCGGGCTGCAAAACGACCCTGGGCAAGGTGGCTCGGCTGGTCCCGAATGCACGCTGGGGAGGAAAGGGCGATTTTCTCTAAAAGAAGAAGAAAGAGGCTCGACTTAACCCTAGAGCATCGATATCGCCAGCAACAGGGTTTGGTTTTTTCCATTTCTATCCTGCTCTGTTAAGCACAACCGACGCCAGCGCCAAGGCCGGCAGCATGCCCCAGCGCGGGACCCAACTGCCCGCTGCCCCCCAGCATCCGCGTCAAAAGCAGCTGGGAACCTGGGAAAAATGTCTTCCTCAGCATCACAGACCCGAATGGAAGGGCCTGGCAGGGCCCAGCAAGGTCAGGTGTGGGGCTGAGCCTGGGTGTTTCCTGCTCTCGCTGGGCACTTGAAGCTCCAGTTGAATTCAGGGAGGAAAACCACAGGCTTGGATCCACAGCTTGAACATCAGGTTCAGTCCCAGACATGTTTATAGATGGGAGTTATCTTAATTATATTAAACCTAAGTTAGGCATGTGCACAATCTGAGCATTTCTGTGGAATAATTAAACTGATCTCCCATTATTTCTGGAGCTGCCAAGTGAATGCCCTACTTTTATAAGTTGGAGCACTGCATTTCCCCAGCAATAAATCCTCCCGCAGAGCGCAGGAGCCAGGGCCTGGCAGGCAAAGCAGAGCCGGGGATGGACGGGGCGGTAGCAGGACTCTCAGCTCTCCTGGATGTCTTAAAAGCCGTAGAGCTGAAGAGCTCTGAGGGCTGTGCCACATTATGTTCCTGCCTGCAACAGCCGGCTGGGGAGAGGCAGGGGATGGGCGGCTGGAGAAACCCAGGGCCAGGAACAGCCGGTAGTGCAAAAAGGGATTAAATTGGGGAATAGGTGAAGCTGAGTGTCGGTGCGGTGCTGTCTCTAATTCAATAATCCTCCACTCAGAGGAGAAGGACAGCAGTACTTAAAGCAAGATCACCGCTTTCCTTGCTGACGTGGGAAAAGCAACTCTTGTAGCAAACTGGAGGGAGAAAAGATGGAGCTGGGGATGAATGCTGCGGGACTTGCTTGTCCCTGCCTGCCCCCAGCCCCCTGCAAGCACTGTGTTCTCAAAATATCCTCCTATGCAGGAGGAGAAACCCTCCTGGGCACCGCCAGGATCTGGGCTGTCTGCCAGGTATCGCAGGTCTCAAGTCGCAACGATGCTTCTGGAAAGCTGCCGAAAAGGGACGACAAAACCTCCTTGGAAAGACCTGCTCCCCAGGCGTGGTGGCCTTCCCAGACCTCAGTCCTAGGGACAGCGAGGGGGAATTACTGTCCTAAAACCCAGCAGTTGCTCCGGCACCCGTGAGCGTGTGTTCAAGCACCTCAGAGCAGCCCCAGCAAGGGAGCATCCACCGCCTTCAAAATTCATGGATTTTCCTCAGCATAAAAGCAGCTGCTGGCGCGATGGCCTGAGCACATTCAATAGGAGTGGGGAAGCACTAAAAGAACTGGAACTGTTTGCACAAAAAGCTACCGTTACCCAGGCGTGACAGAAGTTCCCCATCCAAAGATGCTTCCCTAGCAGCGCCAAGACCCTGCTGTTGGCATGGAGGGTGGGAAGAAGGGAAAGTTAATGCCTGGAGACCTGAAGATAAGATCAGAGATTCTTTTTTTTTTTCCAAAGGTGGGCTTTGTGCAACATCTGGGAGCCATTCCCTTTCATGCGGGCTCGGGCAGCCGGGCTCGGGGCCCCTCCGGCCTCGCTCGAGCTCCAGCTGGGCCTAATCCCAACATTTAGGGCTGCTGCAAAGCTCCCCGACCCACGCCAGCTCCGGACAAACGGACCATGCGGCGTTTTCGGCCAGTGGCCGAGCTCAGGGCTATTTGGGAACCTGGAGCGTAATTGCTCTGCGGAGCCTGCCAGCTGCCTTAAAAATATCCACCCCACCTCAGCACGCCGGCACTCCCATTTTTGTCCAAAAATGTATTTGGGAGGCGGAGGCTAAGACTAGCACTGGATGCTGCAGCCTTGAAAAGAGCTGTTATAGGCACTGCAGGGAAAGTAAAGGGGAAAAAAGAGAATTTGGCCATCTCCACAGCATGACGCAAGCGGCAGCGTGCTTGGTGTGGAGCACGGCCCATGCTCGCACACCCGCCTGGTCCTGGGGATTAGGGTCGCAACATCCTCAGCCTCCGCTCTGGCTCGTTAGGGCACTTTCCCAAGCCGTAAAGCAGATCTCAGGTTTTATGTGAGGGTCTAAAATGAGTTATCACACAAGGGAGAGACAAGCCTACCATGCCCCCCTCCCCGAAAGCCCTTCCCCAGCAGATAAAAGGGCCTCACTGTTCTTCAATACGATGAAACCGGAGCCAAATCCCCTGAAAGAAAACAGATGACCTCTTGTTCTGGGAACAGCTACAGTCCCTCCCTTTAACTTGATCACCGCCTGAACCCTGCCCAAACGAAAAGCAATAAGCCATGGCACGAGCATCCGCGTCCCAGCCACGGGCTGGAGGGAGGCACTTCCCACCCGGCCCCTAACGAAGTGCCTCGTTAGGGCTAACGGGGCCGGGGTTCGCATACCCGCGCGCTCGGGCTGCCTGCTTTCCCCAGGGTGCTTTTGCAGATTCGATATTTGCTCTCTGCCGACGCAGGCTGATGTTTAAGCCCCCGGTGCAGCCCCAGGCGCCCGCAGGAGTCGTGTTTTTATGCAGAAAGGTCACGCCGAGCATCTCTCCCCTCAACTGAAAAGTTGGCGGCTGCAGAATTTGGCATTTCAACACCCGTATTTCATGCGAAGTGGATGCAGCCCAGGCCACAGTTCAAATTTTTTTGCATTTATAACCAACCGATGGGAGAATAAAACTGGCTTGCGCACGCCCTTTCTAGAGATGTTTTACGACGTACGAAAATAGCCCTAAAACTTTTCCCAAAAGTCTCCCTGATGGGGCTTGGGAAGGGCCAGCGGGGACTGTCCGGCTGTGCCGGGGGGACTCATGTGCGCTGAGCATCTCCATCCTCTGCCCTCCAGGTGAAGGCGGTGGGAGCAGTTAGCTTTCCACCGGGAAAACTTTGCTACCAAGAAATGGTTTTGGGGATAACTCCCAAAATACCGGCAGCCCATGGTGGTTTTTGGCAGAACCGGAGGCTGCCAGTACAAGGATGCTGTGCCCACGTTGCACCTACCCTGCAGGCAGAGGCAGCATCCTTCCCGGTGTGCGGTCCAGCCGCAGCCTCCCCTGCGCCCATGGCAGGGCTTTGGGAAAGCGCCATGATCACGAGGGCACAGACAGCCCAGTTCTACAAACTCCTTTTTCTCTCGTTGCACTTTCTCCATCTGTATCGAATAGCAGGGCTATGAATATTCAAGAGAAAAATGTGTTAAAAATTGGTGACATTTCCAGGATTGGCTCGCGCTAGCCGGAGAACGTCATTCGCAGCAATTACGAATAAAATCTACAGCCCTTCACAGATGACAACAAATCCAAATGGCCTTTTTACACAGTGAAAATATTAGACTTAACACTTTTTTTTTTAATATCTTCCAACAAGTTGCTGCTTTCACAGGCACCTCCGAGCGAGCTGATTTCGGAAAAACTTCTCCCGTCACGGTTGCCTTCGCTGCCTCGTACAGAAAATGAATAGCACTTTTTTTTCCCGTCCCTCTCATTTGAGAGTTTTCTTGGTAGGGATGAAGCCACGAAACAGAAGGCCGCCTAAATGAAATTATTAACCCAGAGAAACCACTAAAGGAACTTGATTAATTTGCCAAGTAACAGAGCCTGGTTTGTTCTTTTAGGCAACACGTCTTAAAGTAATTGAATCACCCCTTGAAAAAAAAAACAGTAGATGATTGAGCCCTGAGGTACACTCGTTCGCTATCCTTAATAAATCTCTCTTTATGAAGGAGGTAGTATGCTTTTCTCATCACAAACCAGTTAATTTTTTTTCTCTTTTAAGTAATTGAATACAAAGTTCAAAATCTATCTGCAGCATCCTTCAAGAAAAAAAAAATATCAAAGCTTTATCTCCTGTTTCATCTCAGCAAGTTAATTATGCTCTCATAATTGAGTTAAACCATCAGGTTATTAAAAATACCACAGAATTTTTTTTTTTTTAATGAAGTACCACGAGCCCCAAGTCTTTGGCAGAACCAAGGATCCCAAGAGCCAGGTCGTGCCTTGCACGCTGCAGGAGGTGCCCAGGATGGACCGCTCCAGCCTGTTTCATTTAAGGGAAGTGGCTGGGGTGGGATTTTTCCCGCTTTTTCTGAAGCAGGAGGACGGGCTCATCCTCAGCTGCGTTATTGTAGCCTCTGCCGGAGCTGCAGATCCTCTCGGCACATCTGCAGCCCGACGGCAGCGTGCTGAAGGCGCCAGTGCATCTCCTCTCTGTCTCAGGCCGAGCAGGGCTGGTCGCTCCGGCTCCCACCATAACTGCAGTATCTTTCAGCAACTCTCCAGGAAACCTACGTGGAGCTTTGTCATACCCTGGGATGGAGGAGGAGCGCCCGATGCTCCACCACAACGCGCACGGAGCTTCCAACTCAAGTATATTTCTAATCAGGATTTCACGTCAGATTTTACCCATTCAACTAATTCCACTAATTCTAGGGAATTACAGAAATAATTGCTATTTTCCAATAGATACAGGCCTGCCTCTCAAGACAGGAAAAAAAATAAGGGGAAAAAAAAAAATCAATGAAGCACTGTTTGAGGAAAGTCAAAATAAGCTATTTCCATCTCCTCATTTGCAATTAACTTCAGAGCATAACACAGTGGGAGGTGGTTCATGGGAAAAGTACGACTTCGTTGTAATCCTCCCTCCTTTTAAGTGGAAAGATCGGCGGAGATAGATGCACCCAGGCAGCTGCTGCTCCNAAAAAATAAGGGGAAAAAAAAAAATCAATGAAGCACTGTTTGAGGAAAGTCAAAATAAGCTATTTCCATCTCCTCATTTGCAATTAACTTCAGAGCATAACACAGTGGGAGGTGGTTCATGGGAAAAGTACGACTTCGTTGTAATCCTCCCTCCTTTTAAGTGGAAAGATCGGCGGAGATAGATGCACCCAGGCAGCCGCTGCTCCCCGCCAGGTCACGGACACTCTGCTCTCTCCAGGCCGCCTGCTACCGGGTAGAGGCGAGGGCAGCGAAAGCCACCGGTCCTGCAGGGTGCTAGGATGGCGAACAGGCATTCTCTGATTGCCTGGGGTCACCACCTGCACCGTGGGACACCGTGGTCCTGCAGGAGATGCTCCATCCCCATCCTCATCCTCATCCTCATCCCCGTCCGAACACAGCTCCCACGCTGCAGCCCCCAGGAGGCACCTGCTGAAAGCAGAGGGAGGAAAGGGATGAGAGGCTGGCAACAGCCTGGAAGAGCAACCATCTTCCCTGGGCAAAATAGGAGCCGGCGCTTATCAGATTGGAGCTGGCGGAGTGAGAGCACAGCGGGGTGGCGGGACGGAGCTGCCCTTCCTCTCGCCGGGCTGAATACTGCCTAAAAGAGGGTTGGTTGTTATTATCATCTACTTGTGTTTGGTAAAACAATCAGTCGTGATTTTTCTACAGGAACATCCTTTTCCTCTTCCCCACTGATGACAGTACCGCCATGAGAAGAGGTGGCCCAGCAGCACGTCCTTCCCTGGAGAGCGCGGGGTACTCCTTGTAGCAGGGTCCCAGCAGGACTTTGGCTCAGTGGCACACTTTGACACCGCTTTGCCTTCCATCAGCCCTGCTTCACCCAGAAAACCCTCTCGGCTTATTGGCGTTTCAGTCACGTTCCCAAAAAATGCCAGGCCAAGGAACAGTTTGGGGTCAAGAGGGACCTGAAGGAGCCAGTTCCCCCGCACTATCCAGCAGGGCTGGGAGCTTTTTCCTGCCCTCCATACAGAAGGTCCCGGGAGGATAACTCAAACCCAGCCGTGTGCTGGGAAGCTCCTAACAGTCTCTGCCCAGAGGCAGAGGATCCAGACTGCAAGGAGGACATCCATCATGTGCTTTGTCTGACTTTTGGGCTGTGTATGTCTTGTAAACCGGGAAGGGAGCACAACGTCTAGCTCCGAGGCAGATGCCTGTCAGCAGAGACAGCACCCGGCTGGCTCCCGCACCCTGACCCCGCTGCAAGCAAACGGAGAAACTTGCTGCCGTTGCAGGACCCATCCTCAGACTCACCCTGAAGTGCTCGGTGACCTTGGCTGGAAAGGAGGATGCTCTGTCCTCCAGCAAGCACTTCTCATTCTTTACACTACAATATTAAAAGCACCGCTGACGTGGCGACCTGCTGATTGTGCATTAAATATTCACCTACGTGATACTTCCTTTGAAGAATTTTCCTTTTAACTGTTCTATTTTCATCGCTGTCCTCATCTCTCCATAACACTCCATCTTCTGCTTAAGTGTCATCTTCAGATTTTGTTCCCAATTAATATTTCTATGGCAACTGCATTTAATTTTGAAGTGGTAGCGCTCACTCTGCATAGGGACCGGAGCCTCCTCCCCACCTCACAACTCTGTGCCCACAGTGGACATTTATGCCGTTGTGTTTCTTTTCAAAAGCCGTAGTCCTCTGGAGCGGCTTCACCCGCTTGCACAGCCTTGGTGCCCCTGCCTTGCCCTCTCGACGCCAGTCTGAGCATAGCCAGTAGGCTGGGCCAGGCAAGGCTGAGCTCAATTCCATCCATCATCTTGCGATCCCTTACCACTAAGTACCTTTGTTGGCCGCGGCATGGGGTAAAGCGCAAACGTTTGGGAAATGCACTCAGCAGCGCTGAGATTTTGGGAGTGTAACATGGATGCCGGCAGTACACCCAGGGACGCGGCGGGCTCCGCAAGCAGCACAGCCAACACGCCGTGAAACAGGAAGCGCTTGGGAATGCCGGAGGTGGCAGAAGGAATTGCTGTATTTGGAAACCCAGCCTCATCTCGTGTCCAGCTCCAGATGATAGCCAGGGCTGTGTGGGGAGCTTTGACCCCAACACCCTGAGCTGAGCTGTGAACCCAGTGTAATGGGGTGCAGACACCTCCCTGGCTCCCATGGCCACCAGGCACTCCCCAAAGTGATGGCGAAGGCACCCACTCATGTTGCCGTGTGGGTCTCCTCCCCGTTCAAAAGGTAGAAGCAATCCATGAAGGTGACCAGCAGCACTGGGACGGGGACATCCCACCAGCTCGACACCGTGAAGTGCAACCCAGGACCCTGCCGTGGGGCTCTGCGCTGTCAGGAGGATAAAAATGGGCACTGAGTGGTTAAAATAAGCCTGGGCTATGGCCTGGAATGAGAAGTATTTGTGTGTGCTGGTTTCCCTGACATGGCTGCCTTTTGGTCTGCCGTGAAACCTTGCAGGCATCTCTGGAATGACAGAAATGCTGAAAGTCCCGTTAACAGGATTTTGCATCCCTCAGCATAGCCTGGCTTGTTTGTACGGAGGAACCTGTCCGGGATCTGGCCCCAGGGTGAGGTGCGCTTGGCAGCCTGGCAGATGTAAAGCTGGGCTATTGCATGTATAAAACAAGAGTTCAGAGATAAATCCACCTTCAAAATCATTTTGTTCTGAGCCAACACCTCTGCCGTCACCAATTCCCTCCCAGGCACTGCGAAAGCATCTCCCCTTCCCGAGGGCATGACGCACGCACAGAGGCCCCTCTGCCACCGAGCTGCTCCTCGAGCAAAGACCTTGTGCAGGAGGGGGTGGCCAGAGGGATGCTCTGGGATGTGGGGACAGTAAGTGCACACCCCTGCTGCTGCACGAGCTCAAACACACGCCCAAGGAGCTCATTTGGCCCCTTTTGGTGTCCTGCGCCAAAATGGTCACCACCAAGGTGGACCAGGACTTTCTTTCAATAAGCAGAGAGAGCAGGAGGCTGGAGGCGTTGTTGTTGCTCATGGTCTGCCTACACTGAGCAAGGGACACCGTGGCTCGCGCGTGCCTTTGCTGCTTGCGGGCTGTTTTCTGCCGCAGCTCGGGCATCATCCCCGGCAATGCAAACCCTTTCTTCCCAAACACATCTCAGACACCCACGGGGGATCTTCTGGAGGGTCCTCTGGTTTTAGCCCCATGTGTAAAGCTGGCATGCAGCTTTCTGATCCCAGCCTCCGTTCCCTGCAAGGTGACCATCTGAATTCCTGCCTCCACCCAGAGCCTCCCGCCCAGCCGGGACACCCTCCCGCCTGCTGTCCCCGCCGTGCCACCAGCAGCACAAGTGCACCCGCTGTAGGTTTGGTTTTACAAGCGCCTCCCAGGCAGGCTGTGCTCACAATATCTACATTATTCCACATTCAAATGAGGGAACCACAGAAAAATGTGATTTTGGAAGCTGGGTAACTTAACTTCCCACAGCTGTGGCTTGGGCTGGGCTCCAGCCGCTCGGCCGCCGGCAGGGCTCCTCCGCACTCACCCGAGCACCACATTCCTCCCAAAACTCGCTTCCCAGGACGGGCACTTACTGTGAATGAAATCTGGGACTTGGGTTTCTTTCCCTCGCCAGCTGGGCTGCCCTGTGGCGGTGGCACGACATGGTTTTTTTTATCGAGCTCACAACTGGAAGACAATGCTCCCCGCCACTGCCCTTCCCTGAAGATGCTGTTACCTAAATGAGCCAAATAGGATGCAAACTCTGGAGTGGAACAGATTCCCCCTCCGCGCTGGTTAAGCATGTTTTTCCCCACCCAGCCCTGCACTGCCAGGCAGAGAGACGCCTTGCAAAGTCTGTGCCAAGATGTTGGCTATGATCCGCCCTCGCCTCTCCTGCAAAATCATTGTTCCGATTGCAATAACACACCGACATCCTACCCCAAACCAGCCCCCCTCCATTGCAAGGCTCCATGTGCCCTGGAGATGGGTGGGAGCTACACCGACACGGCCTGGGGCAGGGTGACAGATGAGGGACAGCACTTGGGGGGCGCAGGGCAGGGTCACCCCCACGAGACAAGCCCCTCTCTCCTTCCTCTATTGCCGCAGTGACGATGCAGCTGGGAGCACGATTGCTGCTGTCCCTGAAACGCTAACTGCCCATCTCATCAAATTACTCGGCTTGGCGGTGAAGGGCTGCTGCCCTGCCACAGCCTCCCGGAGCGATGCGCACTCGCCAGCAGTTCAGCTTGTGGAAGGTTATTAATGCCTTTCTCCTGCTGCCGGGCTCCCGGGCAGGCTGGTGGCAGCACACGTGCCCCGTACAAGGTGCCACAGCCAAACATGTCCCGTGTCAGGAGCCGCCGCGCAGCCGGCGCATGGCAGGGAGTGTGCCGCAGCATCCTTTCCCCGTCGCCTCTCATTAGCTTGAAGCGACTGTTCATACAGCTCGGCTGGTCTGGAGCTCACCTGGTCCACACACCCAATGCCATCCTTCAAAGTGCCATTCTCCCCGGGGCTCTGTGTCAGGACATCGCCTCAGATGCATCGGGAAGGAGAGTGCAAACAGACACAGCTCATCACTGACATGAAGTGTTTTCATGCGGTGTATTCTCAAGCGTGATCCATCCCTTCTGAGCTTCCCAGTGCATCCATGCCCTGATGTCCCTGTTCTGGTTCGCATGTGGATGACCGCAGCTACAGTTTCCCCGTCCGTCAGCCCAACACCAGCCCCATGTCCCAGGACTGGGTTTCCACCTCCCAGCCACTCCTCNAAGTGCCATTCTCCCCGGGGCTCTGTGTCAGGACATCGCCTCAGATGCATCGGGAAGGAGATTGCAAACAGACACAGCTCATCACTGACATGAAGTGTTTTCATGCGGTGTATTCTCAAGCGTGATCCATCCCTTCTGAGCTTCCCAGTGCATCCATGCCCTGATGTCCCTGCTCTGGTTCGCATGTGGATGACCGCAGCTACAGTTTCCCCGTCCGTCAGCCCAACACCAGTCCCATGTCCCAGGGCTGGGTTTCCACCTCCCAGCCACTCCTCTGGGTTTATCAGGGCTGGGGACCGCAGTGCCACCCGGCTCCGTGCCCGCACTGCCTGATGGAGGCGGTGCCCCAGAAAACCCACCTAACAATTGAGGCACCTCTAAAAACCAGCCTGACCCCTGTACGTCTGTCTCACCGGCTCAAAGACTTAGCACCAACCTGGTGAGCCCCCAGGGATGATAAATCATGAGTGAGCTCAGAAAACCCAGCTTGTGCATCCAAACAAAATTCTATGTGTGCACTAGCCGCGAAACACAGCACCGATAATAAGGGCACTGGCTTTCTTTTTAACCTGAGATCCTTAAGAGCAATCAGTAAATTTGAGAGGCCAATTAAGGAAAATCAGTGCTTCATTAGTTTCCTGAAAAGCAGCTACTGCTGGAATGAGAGACAGCAGAGCTCAGCACAGTGCTAACCCCCAGCGAAATGCGGAGGAGAAAAATGCTCCAGCCCCTGTGAACTACAGAGAGAGAGAAATCCTGGTGCCTTACTGAGATGCTGCGCCGTGGGACTGTGAGCATCAGAAGAAGTTGGGAGTCCCTCGCTTGCTGGACACAGTGTCCCCAGGACCCTGCCAGCTCCCAGGCTGCACACAAGTGCCAGGGGGAAAAAAAAAACCATACAAAAAGGCATGGCTTGTCTAGTGGTGTAAAATGCTTCCCCACCACTTGTGCAGGCTGGCTCCTTTCCATTGGGTGACCTCATTCTCCACCTCACTTCCAAACCGCTGTGCCCTGGCCCCAGCGCCGGGAGCTGGCAGAGCCACAGTGCCACCAGCACAAGTTAACCCCAGCCCAGCTCCAGGCCTCAGGAAGTCCATCTACCCTGGCAGATGAAAGGGAAAACCCTGAGGCTGAGGCTTGGCAGCAAAGTGAGATACTTCTCCCTTCCCTGCATCCCTTCCCTGGCTTATGGTAATGCTTTGTTTTTAAGACAGCCTTGCAAAAACTGCATGAAAATTTAATCACCCTGGTACAAAATCTAATAGCTGCTCTTCATATGCACCTCACCGCGATTTATTCTTCTGCTCAAGGTTTCACACTCACCACTCGCTCACAAACAACTCAGCTGTTCCTGGGCAAAGGCAGCATCCGCACCACGCCAGCCGTTGCCCCGGCCATTCCAGGAGCTGTGGCACTGAGGTGCGCCGGCCCCCGTGAGGCAGAGAAAAGGTGACTGAGCAGCTCCAGTGCCACGCGGGGTGGAGGGGTGTTAGATGTAAAGAGCTTTTTATGCCTCTCTGAATATTGTTGTGAGCGCTGCCGGGGTCCAGGAGACTGCGTAACATCCTCATGGACTGCCCCAGGACGGTGGCATTTCCCGGGCAGGAGTCCCTGCAAGGCCCCACGGATCGCTCCCAGCCTGCCATCGGCTGCAAGGAAAAACTTTGTGGAAACCAAATGTGCGCGGTGAGACGCGCAGTGCTGCAGGCGATGGGCTTGGTCTCTTCAACCTTGCCCTGGACTTGTGCTCAAGGAAAGCCATGACATTTATCACGAGAATATCCTTTGGTTAAAACCAGAGACCCTGATTCTGTTAACAATTTGGTAACGAATCAATGACATTTTCCAGTGGAAAAGAAATTGTAAAACTCTCCCGGGAGCTTCTGATTCGACCCAAACTATCTGTCAAGTCAAGCCGACTGCAGTCTGGCTGCGCGGCGTCTCGCGCAGGCTCTGAGCTCATCACCAGCCTAACGAGCAATAAATAAGAAACCAGGAAGATGACGGCAGACGCCAGGGATGAATCGGGGGTCTCTGGCTCCATCGAAACCCCTTTGCAAGAAGACAAAGAGTGGAGGGTGGAGATGCAGGTTTGCAGGAGCTTAATGTGTTGGATGATGAGTTTCTTTAAAATATCAAGAATATCAATATCGATACTCTTTAAAATATCAATAAACCCCACAGTAAGGGTGGAGGTGCCACAGTCCTTCAAAACCTGGACTGCAGCACCTCCAAACCCAGCCCCACACAGTGAGTCGCTCCACTTTAGAACGGACATCCCTGGCCACTGTCGACAATAATATCAAGAAAGAAAAGATGCTTAAAGCGACTAATAGCTGGGGCTAAAAGAGATATTATCGTTATCCAAATTGCCTGCTCCTCAGAGAGAGCCGGGCAAACTTCCAGGGATGCATTGGATCCCATTTCCCTGGGCGGCTGGGGGATGCTGTGTGCTCCCCTGTGCAGGACAGCTCCGCGGCAGCACCGGGGTGAGGGGGTGGAGGGCTGAGGACCCCCACAGAGGAATACCCCGTGGCATCCCCGCCAAGCAGGAGGCACCTTGGGAGAGGCTTTCTGGACTCAGAAGAGGGTTGCGGCTCGTTGCAATTCCTCAGCAGCATCTTGGTTGCATTAGGATGGAGCGAGAGCTCAAGGGTGCTGTAAAGCCAAATGCTCAGCTTATAAACAGGGAGATAAATGCTTATTTCTTGAGAAGAGCCACTATCGTGTCAGTCCCCACGTCCCGAGTCCCCTGATTTACAGTTAGAAAGTTTGCATTGACTGTGCTCAGAATCATGAAGCTACAAACCATACACTAATTATGGTGCCCTGGGCAAGAACGTTAATCCAAAGAGCATAAAATTATAATTACTTTCTTGGCGTAATTAGACCAAACAAGATAAACAGTCCAAATAACGACTGCAGCTTCGGCACATTTACACTCCCAGCTCAATCCACTGCTGCAGGACGGTGGTGGGGAGCAGTGGGAGAAGGGACATCCCGAGGGCAGGAGGGTCATGGAGCGTTGCCAGCTGACCCCATGGGACCCATTCCTGCTCGTGCTGAGCCCACCATGGAGGCATCACATGGCAGTAGGGATGTTCCCACCTCTCACATGGAGCAGAGCTACTCCACAGGCCAGTGTTTCCCCAGCCACCATGGCAACAAAACCGAAACCACCAGCAGGGACGCAGGGAGGATGCAGCCACCACCACCACCACCAGGCTGTACATCCCTCCGGCTGAACCACCGCGCATCCACGGGGATAGCACGCCCCAGCACGTAACCAGCCCAAAGGTCTCATCGCATCAAGGCAGGCAGGGCTCACCCCCTCTGCGAGCTCAGGAGGAGCCCCTCAGATCCCTGTGCCTCTTACCAGCCCCGTGCCGAGCCCCGGGACCCAGGGAAGTGGCCTCAGGCAGGGTCAGAGGAGCTGTTTCCAGAAGCATGGCTTAAGAATAATGCTCATTTTATCTGCCTCTTCATTTATTTATTGCTGACTGGGAAGTGCAATACAAAAGCTAATTATTTGATAAAAGCTTTGGGCAGGGTATTAATGAGCCAGACTTCTAAGCAGATTTCTAAACCTCTTTTCTGTCTGTGGCTGCAGAGCAGAGGTCGCGATGTCGGAGCGGGTCAGTGCAGCACAGGGCCCGTTTCACGGACGGCTGCAGCTCGCCCTGCCAAGGCATGGGGGGCAGTGCACCGGGACCGGCACGTCGACCCTCTGCTGCAATAACAAAGGGCTGTTATCCCTTTTTTCCTTCCTCTGGGAGGAATGCCAGTTATTCCTAGTGCCAGGGACTGAAAGAAGATGGTGGGAAAACAACGGGCACATGGTTCAGCAGCCGAGCCGCAAAACGTGAACACCTGCAAACAGCAGTGCCCCGCTGCGATGCAACGGGTCCTCTCGATACGTAACCCGTAAGGCCATATACATTTAGCACGGCCATATGTATTTAGCAAGGCCGTATGTATTTAGCAGGAGTGAAGATGAGTGGAGGGAGCTGCGGTACCGCGGAGGTGCAGCATATCACGAGCATCACCCCGCACTAGGGCATCAGTGAATGCAGTGCACAGGGTAGGGGGAGCACGGGGGCCCTCGCACAGTGTGTGGTGCGGCTCAGCCCCAAGGAAAGCAAGGAGGGGAGGGGATGATGTCCACTGTGAGGGCCACAGCCCTCCCAGACAGGCCACTGGGACCTGGCACCTGCCTCGGACCCAACAGTCCCAGGAGGAGCACCAGCACCTCCTTCCCAGACCCTCTTAGGATGTTTAAAGCTGTTCACAGCCTCTTGCCAAGACAAGCCTTTGGACTCACCATGTCCGTTTTCTCAAAGCTGTTATTTTGCCACACTACCCAGAGAACAAAAAGAGCCTGCGTGGTGCTGGCATCCCCTCTGACGCGCCCGAAATGCTGCCCTCAAGTACAAGCAGAAGCCCCACCGCAGCTCAGAGCCTGCGCTGAGGGCAGGGCGCACGTGGGGTGATGGAGCCGCTTTCTGGGCCAGAAAACCCCACTCTGGCATCCAGACTGACCTCCTCTGTGGCCAGGCCAGCACGGCTTTCCTCTCCCTCCCTCCCCTCTGCCTCCATCACCGACGGGCTTTATGGTCCCCAGCCGGAGCCATTCCCCTATAACCTGCTGTCAAATCCAGCCGTAAATTCCAGTTTCCAGCTCAATTCTGCTGCTCCAGGCAACACCCTGGAGATGAAATGCTGCTCATATTTGCGGCCGCTCTCAGCAAAAAACATCAGACCAAAAGCACGTGGCTGGAAGCCCCGAGAAGGGGATCCCACCCCTCCTCCTCGGGCTCTCCTCGGCTGCTTTCAGCCCACAGCTGGCTGTCAAAACCCACCAGCAAGCCTCAAGTCTATCTTTTTTGGGGGAAAATTAAATAAATCCATTTCTTTTTGCTACTGATTCATCTCCACACAGGGCCGAGGAAGCCAGCCGTTGTGGCAAACCCACCTCCCAGCCACTCGGGGCAATGAAACCACCCAAACGTTTTAAAAAGAGCGTGTTAGCTGATAAATTTTGTAATCACAATATAACGGGAGACTATCTCCAGGCAAGTAAGAGATTAGGAAGACAAATTACATCTCTAAAGGACATTTTAGCCCAAAGCAGGTCTATTTAAAATGTAAATGGGAGATTTTGGGGGGGACAGATCTGCAGGCGATGGAGCTGCCCGCGGGCAGGCCTTGGCCATCGCTCCTGGGGTGCTGGAGGGGTTTGAACAGTTTCCCCTCCGGCAGCCCAGCCAGCGAGTCAAAAATTACTCTTACACTGGAATCCTTATTGGTTGAATAATTTGAATTTCCTCTTAATTGGAAAAATTTTGTTAAAATTGAGTGTGCCTTGAAACAGCAATAATTTCAAATAAGGGGGAACAACTGCACCGATGCTGAACCGCAGGCGTTGCCCGCAAACAAAATGCATCTTCTAGGTGTGGAAATGCAAACCCCTCCTTTGTCCCGGCAATTAAATCACCATCGACACTGAAATCAATGTGTGCACACGAGCTCTCCCTCCCGTCCGTGCTTACAAAGCTTCCTGTAGGGACACCCACCCAACGGCTTCCGCAGGCCACCGCTTCACTTGTTGTTACTAAAACTTCTGGGGTTTTTTAGGATGTGACACACACGAAAGTGGAGCGACAACAAAGGGGGTTAGCAGCAGGAAAAGCCAATTCCAGATCCTGTGTGAGCAGAATGAATTCCTCTTAAGAAAAAAAAAAAATCTAATCAAGAACTTTTCCTTTCTTCTTTTTTTTTTTTTCCCCAAACAAGGACGGTATGCGATGTGTATAGTCTCAAAAGGAGATTTGCTAGACACCGCTGTGACTAAGGCAAGATGTAATTAGAAGAGGGGAGGAACATTTATCATTTGCCAGAGTGAATTAGGTATTTCAACTTCTCAAAAGAATCGAACGCAGAGGGTGAATTTTTTTCCAATTTCTCTCACATCTCCAATATTATTAAGTTCAGCTAGGAAACATTCAAGACAAATTGACTCATCTGAACCCATCTCTCCATAATTGTTACACATTTCAAATTGGCTTAGTTAAATGAATGCTTCGCATAGCGGTTGACAGGCTCCGTTGTCTGGGTGCAATATTAAAAATATCAAAATCAACACGAGAGCTAGAGCAGGGCTTAGGGATATTGCTTTTCTGAGTGCTGCATATTGCTTTAGTTGAAATGTAGCACATATGTACGACTTTAAAGGTGGTTTCAGACATAGATGAAGAGATATTATTCCTTTCCAATTAATAGTAGGGCATTTTTTTCTGTTGTCTTTCTACTTAGCAAGAAGTTTATAAGCTCGTGCTCTAAACAATCAGGCTGTCAGACATGGATGCGTGTGCAGAAATCATCCCTGCAATGCGTATTCACCGTGCAAGCCTACACAGAGTGCCATGCCTTAACATATAGTGCATTTGCAGTCGTTTGCATGGAATATATTAATCTTTGTTCACAGCAGGGCAGCCTGCTATAAAATACACGGGTCGTGCGGTCCGTCCCCAGCCTCGGGCTGCCTGATGCTGCCCAGTTTTTAATGACTCCAGCAAGCCGAGGCTGGGGACAGCCAGCGCTGGGGGCTCCAGGGCAGAGCCGGAGATGCTCAGCATCTCCACAGAGCCCAGCAAATTCTTTCCTCCAGCTCGCTTCCCCAGTGTTGGTGCGCACGTGAGATGTTTCACGGGTCTCCTCCAAAGGCTACTGACAAATTCAGAGAGAAGGGAAGAATTTGGGTCTGTGCTTTGCCAGCGTGATCTCAGACCATGTTTTCAAGACTCAAGAGCTTTGTGAAAACCCAAAGCCAGGCGAAATAATTGCTGATACAGAAACATTTGAGCAGCTCAGGCATGCATTAGATAAGAGATCTTGTTTCTTCTCACCATCCGCTTGGCTTGCTTGCTTCCTTTCCACGTTGTTTTATCATGAACAGAAAATAACCAGAGAGAGAGAGAAAGGGAGAGCCTGCCAACTGTGTGATTTATGTTGAGTTTAGAGCCAAAACCCTTGATAAAGCATCCAAAGCCTTGGATGACTACAAGAAGGGGCTGCAGCAAAGCTGGGTACCACTCTGCTCTCTCCCTGTCCGTGGAGCTGGCGGGGGAAGAAGGGAATGAGGGCAGAAACACCCTGGCTGTGCTGGGTTTGCGCAGACACCATCGAGAAATACAGCAATGGTGACGCTGGGTCGGGCTCCCCTGACCTTCAGGTCCCTTCCTGCACCCACATCCACCTCCGCCTGAGCCCCCGACCCAACCCACCCATCCCTGCCCTTGGGAAGGACGCGGTGAACCGCCCGCGCCGGAAAAGGGAAAGGCGGATAAAGCACCACGTGCTGGGGATGCGAGGCTGCAACCTGACGTTGATAATAAATATCGCCGGGCTGTTGAACATCTTGCTATACAATGCCCCAATGATGGAGACAGAGACCACATGCGTACGGCGGGATGGAGGGGTGCTGCTCTGCAGGGATGTGTCTACGGCGGGGTGGAGGCTTTGTAATTTCACAGCACGGGTTGCTGCGCAATTGCAGAGATAACTGCGATTGCAAAATTTTTCCCAAGACCACGATGGAAATAAATGGGTTACCAGAACCCAACGTGCATTTATTCATTCCTATCCCAGCAGCAAGATTTCTCCCTTATTTAAATAGCGTCTCCAAGGGCCTTACCCTTACTCATTTAATAAATAAGCGTGTCAACACCAGCTCTGCCTCGCAAAATGAAGGGCACTCAGCGATTCCCCCATGGGACAATTAAATAAAGAGAGAAGAAAACAAAGGATCAACTCCGCACGAGCAAAGACCTTTCATTGCATGCAGCGACGTGGAGCCGGGCGAGAGTGGGATGTACCCTGTCCGCATGGGGCAGCCCCGGCGAGCACTGCCCTGCCCTGCCCAGCTTCGAGGGCAGCAGAGTCGGCCCGGGGGGATTCAGGGCTTTAAACCCACAAAAAAAACCCTGAAGGCTCATCCTGCACTCGGGATGGACGGGACGCTCTGGCAGCAGCACGGGGCTGGCCAGCACTGCCGCGCTCGCAGGGGGTGTAGATCAGCAGCGCTTCAGGGGTGAAACGGGCATTTGCTGATGTAGGGCAAAAAGCGACAGAGCCATGCAAACCATTCAGTTTTGCGTTGGGCTGAGCAACCCTCCTCCTCGCACAGCCTACCCGTAGCCTGCCCACCTTTCCCCTTCCCTGCCCTTTTTCTCCCCCAGATATCCACAGACAGGGTCAGGCAGCGGTGGCATCCCTGGGTTTAACACCAAGCTTTTTTAATTCTGGGGTTTTATGAGAATGCTTGAGTGCTTTTTTTGCACACCTCCAGCGAGTTGGCCGCCCGACAGAAAAGGACAATATTTGCACTTGGAGGGTAGAGCTGCCCATCGCCAACGGGAAAGACGGTGCTCGTATCCCCTACGCACCAGGGAAGGGAGAGAGTGCCTCCTTTGAAGTGCCTCAAAATGAATTTAATTTAGAATGGATTTCACATTCGCGTTTGATGAATTAAAACCAGTGTGGTTTAACAACTATGTAATGGGTTATATATATGATCTGTTAAACAGGTGTTTGAGGTTTAGCAATTATCTAATAAGCGACTCATACATATTACAGTAGATAAACTTCAATAAATATGTTCTTAATCAACCGGAGAGCACTCAACATACAATTACCGTCCCTGCCACATCTTGTTGAAACGAGCAGCTGATTCAGTGCACGACAGGATTTTATGTGCTGCTTAAAAAAAACCCCCATGCCTCTTGTTTGTGCTGCCGGGGTGGAGGGATGCTGTTGGAGAGGGGGTCTCTGCACTTTCCACCCGGGAGCTGGGGCAGCTCTGAGAGCCAGGGAGGATCCTCAGCAGTTGATTACGCCCCATGGGATATCCGTGATGCGGATCCGTGCGAGCAGCATCAGCTCCTGCCCTGCTCTCCCCACGCCGCTACCCACGCACGTTCATTCACCGAGAGAGATGGAAAGGGATGCAGGGCGGTGAGTTCCATCCTGGCAGATGGATTTGCACTAGGAGGCGTCAAAAGCGGAGCAATAGGCTTAATGCGCACCACAACACCTTGAGATCTTCCCGGCGGCCGGCCGTGCCGGTGATGCGCCCTGAACTCACGCCTCCCGGGAGGGATGCGGGAACCCAGCCCCGTCGCAGGGTTAACACTGCGACACTTTGGCTAATTTGCCACTTTCCTAGCTTGGGTGTTAAATCTAATTAGAACGTTAGCGCTGGCTTTCCCAGACATAAACCAGCAAGGGGAATCCCTACAAACTGCCAGAGACAAAGGCGTGTGTCGCTTTGGCAGCTTCCCCGCCGTCCCTGCACCCCGGAAGGCTGAGTTTCGCCCCACAGCAGAGCGCACGCAGACAAAGGCGCTGGTGCCTCGACCTCCTCCCACTGCCAGGAAAATAAACGCGGGCTGTTGTGTCGAATGGGAAAGCACCCAGAGAGCACCGTGGGGTGAGCAGAGCTCATTTATTTTGCGCACAGACCTCATGCAAATGTTCACCATGGGTTTGAATTATTGCTGGGACAGAGCAAAATTCACCCCAAGGGGATGCAAAATTTTCACTTCTAATCACAAGGATCTTTGCACGAAGAGGCTTTAGAGCATCCCGACGGAGGAGCGGCGCGTGCCCCCATGTAGCTGCCCTGGGCCCTCTCTTTCCAACCCCCTAATCCCCGCAAAAAGCCAGGAAACCATTGAGCAATGGGGCAGCCCAAAGAGCCTCCTCTGGGTATTGCAAACACCCACCGCAACACCAACCCGACCTCCGAAATCACATCCACCGCTCCACGTTCCCCCAGGACCTCCATCAGGTCCTCCTCACCCTGCCTTATAACCAGATAAGCGTACCCTGTGCTGAATTAACGTCATCCTCTCTGTGGCACTGGCAGATTTACTTTCTGCAGTCCTTACTGCCGAAATCGGGGAGGTTTGGGCCGTGCACGGGCTGCACGGCTCCCTCGCGCTCCGTATCTGAGGTGCGGGACCCCGGGGAAACGATGCTGCCGGCAACAGGCACACCGAGGCGGGGAAGGCAGCGAGTTTTCTTCTCTCTCCCCTTGACTGCACCAGATGAGCACATTTGAAAATACAGCATTAGTGCCGTCTAATAGCCGGCTCGCTCTGGCTTGGAAATGTGAGTCGCTCTCATTGATTTCACAGCAGCTAAATGCACAGATACCAGGTGTGCCCGGGGGACACGCAGCTCCTCGGGCACAGCCTGCCCCGGCTTAATGATTTTTGCCAACGCGCCACGACCATGGAGCACTCTCCCGCTGTGCACAAGTCAGTAGAGCTTTATGTTCTTCTGGTGGTACTTTTTTTTCCATCACCACCAGTGCAATTTTATCGATGTCTGTATTGCTGGCTATTTAATTATTCCCTTTTAATCCCTTCAAGCAGATGAGACATAAAAGCAAAGGCCATTAGTGACTCCGGAGCGATGTGCAAGGGCATTAGCCTGGCGGAGAGAGCAAACCCCAGCCCGGATCATGCCGCCCACCTACCGTCTCAGCGCTGGACAACCGAGTAGGAAGAGGCATGCCAGAGGGAGCAGTGCTTTAAATAGAGACGTCAAAGGGGGAAAAACAAGGAGGAAGGTGCCATGGGTGCCCCAGTGCCTGTTTCCACCCCTCCAGGGCCACCCCAGCCCATGGCCACGGGCACCCATTGTAAAAAGCAGCCAAGGACCGAGCACCCTCAGTGGATTTTTCTGCTGAGCCCATATTCACAGCACCCAAAACCCTCCGGTTCTGCACTGGGGACGGTCCCTCGAGGCTGTCCCCCCTCGAGGCTGCCCGTCGTGGCCTCGCTGAGTTTCAGCTGACAAGCTCAGGTAGAGGGAAAACAAAAGTCATCTGTTGCTTTTTTTAGACACGAACGGAGAAGTTGTACAATTTCAGCTCATAAATAATTGAAGGACTAATGTGATCTCAAACTGAGCACTTATTAAATGGAAACGTCCCTGTCGACAGATGAATTCCTGTAAATTTTCTTTGGTTGAGCTCAGATGCCCATTTTCTGCTTTGAAGCAGATGAGGTCACCCTGGCTGGACAGCACACGCTGTGCCTGGCAGGGATTTGGGCCTACGGAAAGCGAAAAACAAAGATAACAGTAATAGCAGTAATGAAGGACAGATTTTGAAGGCTGCAGGACGGCGTGTGCAGGAGCTCAGAGCACAATTCTGCTTCCCCTCTTCTCCAAAGACCCGAGGAGGACCCCCTGGGATGTCCCCAGGCAGCTGCCGATGTCCCTGGCAAAGCCCCACGCATCACCCGGGGGATCGCTGCCCTGGCAGCACGGGAGAAGGAAGGATGGGACCCCTCAAGGACGGGCAGCACGGAGCCGTGGCCGCCGTGGCGTGCCATCGCCTCCCCCCGCGCTGCCGCTGTGTTTACGTTCTGCCTTCCTTCAATTATAATTAATAGCGGCTCATTATCAGGAGGGGACCGTTTATAAGATTCAATTAGAAGCCATTTATTTTAATGCTTTTGAACACAAAATGAGTTTGATCTCAGGAAACATTTCATTAGCATAATCTTCCCATAACAAGATCATCTTCTGAGCTTGACATATTTACAAGCTGGTACCAGGAGGAGGAACCCTGTCCGAGCGGCCGTGGCCCTCGGACGCCGAAACCAGAGGCAGAGAGCGGGCAGCTGCCTGCACCCTGCCAGTTTTTCCTGCTGTTCGGGGATGGGCATCTTCAGCCCAGGGCTTGGCTGCTTTGTGGGAGTTCAGCTCCCACCTCGCACCCTCTTCCCACCACCGACACCCAATCTTGACTCTCAGAGCTGGCTCACCGTGGCAGGCACCAGCGCACTCCATCACGCCGGAGCCGTAAACCCAGCGCCGAGTCACCGACAACCCTTTGCCTTTGAGCAAACACAAACCAGAGGCTGATGGCAACACTCCTGCTGCCTTCCCTGGCTACAAACCAGCCCACTCCAGCTCTTGCACAGAGCAAGAAACTCTCAGCAAACCTGCGCCACGGCACAGAGGAGGAGTGAGATCATTTTATTTGACTGTTCAACTTAGGAAATTTAGTCATGAAGCAGGAATGAAAACTTGCATCTACTCCAAGTCAAAATACTCAATACAGCACGGCCATTTTTTTTCCCCGAGGATAATCATCTCTGATTTGTTGCCCATATGGAGGATGTATTGGTTTTCCATACACCGGATGAGTTATACATTTCATAAGCTAAGCTGTCCATATATTCAAAGTAATATGAAATCTTTCACTCACACTTCAGCTGTATAGTGCACCGCCATGTATTTTGGGTATAAAATTACACCGTGAAGATATTTTTAAATGCTTGGTCTTTATCAGAGTCCTGTCTGGAGCTATTACCTTTCAGAGAATGACGCTCACGATGCTCTGCCACATCCACTGCAAAACAGACGGCTAAAACACCCTGACCCTCCCAGCGGGCACCGAACCCAGGCAGCGTCCATCCCTGGCAGGGGCCGGTTCGGCTGCAGGGCACGGGGATACGGGGCTGCAGAGTGTGGTAAAGCTGTGGCTTGTTTGTTGGGTGGAGAAGGAGCCCACTTCGCCCAGGGTCCCCCCGAGTCCCTCTCCAGGCTGGGCTGACCCCGGGCTCAGACATGCTTTCCCACGCCTGCTGATATCTCCGTGTTTAACCCAGGGGCAAGCAGGTTGCAAACGGGCGGAGATTTAGGTCCCCAAACCGTTTCAAATGAAGAAAGGAAAGGACAAAAAAAAGAACATTGTTATTATCAGAGCATCGGCATTATGGTGCGGGCATAGGCGGTGCCCANCAGAGTGTGGTAAAGCTGTGGCTTGTTTGTTGGGTGGAGAAGGAGCCCACTTCGCCCAGGGTCCCCCCGAGTCCCTCTCCAGGCTGGGCTGACCCCGGGCTCAGACATGCTTTCCCACGCCTGCTGATATCTCCGTGTTTAACCCAGGGGCAAGCAGGTTGCAAACGGGCGGAGATTTAGGTCCCCAAACCGTTTCAAATGAAGAAAGGAAAGGATAAAAAAGAGAACATTGTTATTATTAGAGCATCGGCATTATGGTGCGGGCATAGGCAGTGCCCATGCTGCCAGTCCCTCCGCTGCCCCTTACCTCCGCACGTCGCCTGTCTCGGGCACGGGGCATGAAGTCAACCGCTCCCTTCCCGGCTCTGCATTTCCCGGGATAGTGTTTTAAAGCCACCTAAAACACAGGGAAATAAATTCTCCTCCAAAGAAACCTCCGCTGCCACTGCTCCAGATTATCTGCTAGCACAGGAGGCAGCTCTCAAATATTTTAAATGTATGGGACATACGTTCTGGGAAACATAACGTATACAGCGAAAAAAAATATTGCTTCCCCATATGGGCTTGGAGAAGCTGCGCATTACAGCGCGTGGAGCCAGATGGCCGGTAACTCAATGCAGCTGAACAAAAATGTCTGGGCCAAATTCATTCCCAGTGCAACCACTCCGAGCCCGAAAGGCTTACGCCACGGTTTCACTTAGCTTCTTGAATTTGACTCCCGCAATATGCGAGTTATCCGCTCGTGGAAGTCATTTTACGATGGGTAGCTGGAATCTTGTTTCTGCAGTTGTTCCTCCTGCTCTTGCACAGGTCCGTCCCTCCCCACCAAGGTGCGGGAGCAGATGGAGCTCTCCCGGCTTTTTCACTCCTGGGCTGGGAATAGGGCGATTTGGGGGAAATTAGACAATGGGTTCAGAAATTGCACCAAAGCGTTTCATATCAGCACTATAGGCTCTCCCTCCTTATCGAGGCGTCGGGTGTCCTTGGTTTGGGGCTCACCACATCCTTGCACCCACCTCGTCGGCGGCTGCCCCTCCATCTCTGTGCCGCTGGACACCCCCACCTGCGGCTTGTGGCTTTTCTTTGACGTTGCAGCCAGAAAAAATTAACAGAAAAATCTATGTTCATGCTCAATCTGCTGCGTAGCTCAAGCAGTGAATAATCCTCGAGCAGCCGCTGCAAACCCTCGGCGGAACCAGCCGGCCAGCAGCATAGGGCTGCGGTGGGACCTGGGCAGCAGCGGCATAGCCAGGTCACCAAAATCGTTTCCCCAAATGTCCTGGGGTTGCACAAACCTATGGGGGGCAGAGGGGCTCCTGCAGCCACTGGGGGCGATGGGCGGCTCACGCTGGCTGCACCCGCAGCAGGGTTATGTGACCAATTGCACGTAGGGATTGAAAAGCAAAATATTTCATAGAAGGTGACTAAAATGCCCTTTGATACTGCAGGAGATTTGTTTTCAGCTGTTACACCGGTTAATAACTGTCTTGGGAAGGAGCAAAGGCTGGAGTCAGGGCTCCCCGGCCCCTGGGCGATGCCAGCGCCGCCAGGGCAGGCTAAGCCTCCTGTCGCCTTCGAGTCACCGGGTTTTCCCTGAGAAGCCGGAGCGCCCGGCATGCCGCATCCTGCCCGGCGGCTTGCCGTGACTCACCCAGCAAGTCTCCCCGTGGAGGCACCAATCCTGCACCTCTCCCTTTGCTTTCTGTGCGTTAACCATCATTATGAATCATTAGTCTGAAATAAGGACACCAGATGTATGCAAAGATGAGTCATTTGAAGGAGGTGAAAGGAAAACCAGACCAGCCGCATATTAAAACTTGCCGTAACAGTAAAGGGATCGTGTACGTAAATCAGTTTATTTTGATCATGGCGATAACGCTTTTCCAAGAACACGCTGACTCGTGGAGAAAACGCCAAGCCCAGACATGATCCCGCTCCCCTGCCAAGCGCAGTGTCCCGAAGGTCACCAAACCCAGTGCCTTTGCTTAATATGGGGCTGAAAGGGGACGTCGGGGGACGTGGACCCCACGCCACCTTGGAGTGGGCGCCCTGGCGCACCGCAGTGCTGCCAGGATGGACTCTGCTGTTTTAAAATGGATACGGAGCAGCTCCGTGTGCATTTGACACGTGTTAATGCAACCCAGACACTCGGGCCATGCCTTCACCTTAAAAAAGTCTAAATTAAACGTAGCTCGGAGATGGAGCAGATCCCTCAGTGCAATGCTGGGTTGCTCAGGTCCCATCCACGCGGTGCGCAGGAGTCTGGGTGCTGCTGCAAAGCCAGGTCCCTGGCCTTGGGGACACCCGCCAAAAACCCAGCCGAGCAGAACCAGCCCATCAGCAGGTAGGGGCTGCTCAAGCCACGTCTGCCCACCAAAAGGAAGGCAGGAGCTGCGATCGTGGGATTAAAGTCAATTTACTTTGACACATGGATCCAGATTACCGCCCGGTTATGGCCTGAGCAGATGGGCTCAACGTCACCCCGGAGGGGAGGAAGGGAAGGGAAAGGGAGGTGCTGCAAAAGAGCCTGGCCATGCATTTAATGACAAAAAGCATAGCTCCCTTCGTTAGCCCGGCTCCATGACGGGGTCAAGGGATTTTATGGGATTTCTTGGAGTACTGTGCACATCTGCACCCTGGGGCTCCCCTACGATCCCAGAGAAGAGGAGAGGGGAAGAGCCCCACGGTGTACCATGTCCTGCTCGGTGCTTTGCAGGCGCGGGGCCCCGGGGATCACAGCTGGTGGAAGGGAGCCCTGGCCGTGCCAGCCAGCACCTGGTACTGCCGCCTCATCCCAAATTGTTCACATTCCTCCCCTAATCTCCACGTTACCCATGCTGCTCCTCTCAGCACCTCAGAGCAACTGGGGGCTGTTTTCTCCGCTGCCCTCCCCAGGGCTGCTGCTTTTGCGCCAGACCTTGAGAAAGCACAGGATGGGACGGGGACCGATTCGGGGCTCCAAAGGAACGTGGGCAAACATATCCTTGCTAAAAAACAATACTCTCCCTCCAGCTAAGAAAATCGTGGAATTGGAGCAATCCGCTCCTCCCAGACCACATAGCCGAGGCAGGCGCGCGCGCTGCCGCCGCTGTTTGCGCGCTCGGCAAGGCAGCAAGTACCGAAGCGTGGTCCTCCAGCCCTCGCCTGCCTCTTGCAAGGAAAAGGACAGGGAGGAGGAGAGCCATCGCCAGCCAGCGAGATGCCAGGATTTGTGCGTACCGAGTCTCTTACGTGGCTAAGACAGAAAGGAAGACGATTTGAAGCTGCAGAGGTACGGAGAGTTCTCTGCAATCATTCTGGCTTCACTTCACCAGGGTCTATGTTTACCAAGCCAGCTCCCTCCCTGCCAAATGCAAACATGATCCTCAGGGGAATAACAGAGCAGAGAAGTTGGATGAAGCAGCTCTAAAAAAAAAAAAAAAAGCAAGGCATCCAACAAATACTTAAGGGAACAACCGAAGAAGACATTTACAAAAATTCAGAAGCACAGGAGGTTGCTCTTAGGGGAAAGCCAGTCTGAGGGCTCCCGGGAGCCGCTGTTTCAGCCCTGTGCTGGCGCTCGCCGGGATAGCCCTGCCTGCCCCAACAGCCCCCAGTGCTCAGTAAGGTTGGCTTTATTTCTGAGTATGCCCAGTGGTTACCCACCGGCAGGAACCACAGGAACAACGTCAGGACACACGCAGAAGCTTTTAAAAAAAAGAAAAAGAAAAAAAAGCAAACCCAATTCTTGCACTCGTCTTCTTGGAGAAAGCCCGAGGCCCTTCGCTGCCCCATGCTGCCCCCCAGGCCAAGCAAACCACCGTGAAACCCCGCACGCTTTCTGCGGGACAGACCACGGCGCATCCTCCCGGCGAGTGCGAGCCCCTGGGGAATGTGGATAAGCCAGACTTCATTACCCATCTATCCTCCTTTTTAAATTTTCTCTCCCTCTGGTCCTCTGTTTCTAGACCGCACCTACCGCTCATCGTCTGTGGCAGCGGGATGTGGCCGTGCCCTCCCCTGTGGCCCCATGTACAGGATGGTCTGCCCGTTGAGCACNTTTAAATTTTCTCTCCCTCTGGTCCTCTGTTTCTAGACCGCACCTACCGCTCATCGTCTGTGGCAGCGGGATGTGGCCGTGCCCTCCCCTGTGGCCCCATGTACAGGATGCTCTGCCCGTTGAGCACACGGAGGGGCTTTGAAACATCGACACCCACCCCCAAGGCTCATTCTCTGTCCGCTGACAGAGACGGATGGCCCTCGGCCTGCGAGACCTGAGCAAACAGGAGAGGGGCGAGGGGAAGAGAGCCTGCCCTCACTTTTATTCGCCTGGCAGCAGGGTCACACTGGAGATCTGGTGCATTCATTCCGCATCGGTCGCAGCTTTGCCACCCCGGTGCCATCCGCGGTCCACCCGCACCGCAGCATCCTCCTGCTGCACGTGCACCCACCGAGCAGACATTAAAGACTGTCATTCACACGCGTTTAAATAAATGATGCTGTTGCAATATTGATTTAGCTGTGCAGTCCTATGAATGCTACATTAGCATCCTATTAGAGGAGGAAGAAAAACCTCTCCCTCCCTCCGGCCGGGACAGAAGAGCTGCGGAGCAGCCCAGCAGCCGTCGTGGCTGCTCGCCTTGGCAGGGCCAGCCGTGGCACGCGGGAGGATTGAAAGGGAAGTTTGTTTCCAAGTTAGTTCAGTCCAGGTTTCTGGGTTTTGCAGATGGTTTGGCCATCTGGGGATACCTCTTGATGCCTTTCACAGAACGAGCCCTCCCTGGAATACGGGAAACATGAACTAACATTAAAGTCCAAAGACAGATTTGCAGGAATATTTTCTCCTATTCAGAGCAGGAGGCTAAAAATACAGATGTATCAAGAAATCGAAGGGCGGCTTTTCCCATTCACCGTTACAGTTGTGGGATTCTTTTTATAGCCAGAATACTGATGGTAAAATGAGCCTTTCCTAAAATGTCTACAGTTAAGAGCCTGTTTCTGCACAGGAAACGGCTATTTCAATGCGGGATAGACCTGCGTGCGCGGGAAACGGGAGGCTGGAGGAAAACCAGGGGATTCCTGGGGACGGCATCCCTGGGTGAACCACAGCCTCCAAAGGGACGCGCAATATTGCAGATGGACTAGATGACCGTTGTAAGTCCCTTCCAATCAAACTATTCTATTCCATTCTATTCCGTTCCAGTATGTTTGTGCTGGTGAGCATCTCTGAAGGAGCAGCAGCATCTCCAGATGCCCGTGG
>VZSC01017644.1:67964-114628 GCA_013398225.1 Steatornis caripensis | reverse complement strand
ATTCTCCTCCCCGTCCCGGTGGGGGGTGGGGGGGATGCGGGGTGCAGTGAGCGAGCGGGCGCGTGGTTCTTTGTTGCCGGCTGGGCTCAAACCACGACACAATGGCNCATCGCTCGTTTGTATTCTCTCTGGTTAGCGTTATAGTTGTTATTGTCACTGTTCTCTCTCTCTGTGTGCTGTTGCATTAAACTGTCCTTATCTCACCCCACGCGGGCTGCCCCTTTCTCTGCTGATTCTCCTCCCCGTCCCGGTGGGGGGTGGGGGGGATGCGGGGTGCAGTGAGCGAGCGGGCGCGTGGTTCTTTGTTGCCGGCTGGGCTCAAACCACGACACAATGGCTTCAAAGCCATCTTGAATACACTTATTCTCTAGCATGCTGTAATCCTGAGGTCTTTGGGTTCTATGGTAATAGAAATTATGGTCTCTGTTGCTGTATAGATGTCTCTGCCCTCATCCATACCCAACGTGTATGCCTTAAACTGACAACACTCCTTGTACCTGCAGATGCAATGCATTAGCGGATTGGCATAAAGCATGCTTTGAGAGGCACCTCAGTTCTGTCTATAGACAAATGTCAGTGGCAGTCTGGCCTGAGGCTACACCAGGTAACTGCTGAGAGAGTTTAGGGAAGTTAACAGTCTTAAGTCATGGACTTGACTTGAACTTGAGAATGCTTTGAATGTGCTGTCAAAGCACTTGTATAAGCTACATATAATTAATTCTAAATTAATCTTCTCTGCATACTTGACTATACAGTCTAATAAATGTGTATATAGGCTGAGGTTTTTGTGTGTGTCATGCAGTGTAAGTGTTGGAAAATTGCCAACTGGGGTAGGTGGGCATTTAGTGCTCTGGTCAAGCCTCGTTGTGGTCTGACACATGAGGAATCAAGGCTTACCATGGGCCATCTCATGCTGGTAAGAAGTGGTTGCCTTCCTATGTTTCACATGATGCAAAACACTGTTATAGTTTTCAGCTAGTCTAAAATGAATTTGGGAGTGGACATAATGAAATGAATTTTGTTCTTTATTAATGATTTGTGAATCTTCAGTAATACCAGTGAAGATACTTACCTAAACCAGAGAAAGAGGGGAGAACTTGGCTTTTTACTGTAAAAACAAACATATGCAACTTTTAAAAAGTTAATATTTGTAATAATTCATAGAAATGTGTGATAAAACTGGATCTTTGGAAAACATTTGGTAGTGTTACTTCAAGTAGATACATTATTTTAACAAGTCACTTTAATAAATTATTATAACTTAAGATTGGCAGCTTCTCTGGTAATTAGCAGACAATTTCTTTCCAGCATAAATTGCTTTTTTGATATTAATGTAATGTTAATCAAAAGCACTTTAACTCATAAAAGCAGGCTAGTGAAAAGAAATAATTACTGAGAGATATGAAGAGTCAGGAAAACAGTGTGGATTCTGAGTTAATTTTAATGACTGCTTCCAAAACTCCTGGAAAAAGAGCTTTGAGGTGTTTTTAAAATTAAACTGTCCCTGCATTTCTCTCTAAGCATGGAATAAACTGCTATACGCTTGTTCTCAAAACCAGTTGTAGTGATTTTTTTTTCCAATGGGTCTAGCATTTCTTGCTGTGTCAATGTACATATAGTACTGTAATTTTTCTTGTACTAGACTTGTTTGTGCCTATGATGATTCAAATGATTGACAAAATGAAGTCTTTGTACTTTAGACATAGGAACTCTAGAGATGAGCCCTGTTAGAGATCTCGCCTGTCTGGTTTTATTAATCTGTGCCAATATTTCTGTAAGATATGAGAGAGCCTTTATCTTATGGAGAAATAAATGCCAGTCTCTTTTTTACAAACAATTGTTCTGTTACAGTAGACAGTGCTCATTGTAATGATCTATAACTTTTCTTTGTGAAACATGGAAGCTGTCCTACATTTTTGAGCTACTCTAGAAGGAAAGCGATGTGCGCTTGCTTGTTTCCAGAGGCGTAGTAGAACTCACCCCAGCAAATATATAGAATATCCTTTAAGAAACATTACTGCTTCTATTAATTTTTTTCCCCTGCTGCTTTCTGCAAAGAAGTGCAAGCATAGGTAAGACTTCAATGGATTTTTCTATTCTTTCATTTACTGCATGTCATACAAATCTTTATGCTCAGTGAATATTGACCAGTAGTTCATTGTGCTGTTAAAACATCTGGTTACCGCACCTTTCTTGGCAATGGTTTTTGCTACAAGTTTTCTTTAGCTCTTCTTTCTTCCGTTCTTCATCATCTTTGTGACCCTTTGTTGGATTCTCACCAGTATGTCCAGGTCTATTGTGCCAGGGAGTCCAGAACTGGATACTCCTGGGTTCCCGGTGGTACCTCCCCCAGTGCTGAGTAGATGGGAAGAATCACTATCCTCAACCTGCTGGCAATACTTTGCCTAATGCACCCCAAAATACCATTTGCCTCCATTGCCACAAGGGCACATTGCTGATTTATGATCAACTTGGTGTCCACCTGACTGCCCAGGTCCTTTTCTGCCAAGCTGCTTTACAGCTGAGTGGCTCCTAGCATGTACTTTTGGACAGGATTGTTCTTCTGCAAGGGCAGGACTTTGTACTTCCCCTTGTTGAACCTCAGGAAGTTCCTGTCAGCCCATTTCTTCAGCCTGCTGAGATCCTTCTGGATGGCAGCATGACCCTCTGGCATACCAGGCACTCCTTCCAATTTTGTGTCATCAGCAAACTTGCTGAGGGTACATTCTGCCCACTTACAATAGGATTGTATGTAGTATTGACCCCTGGGGTACACCACTAGTTGCTGGCCTCCAACTAGACTTTGTGCCACTGATGACCATCCTCTGGGCCTGGTCATTCGGCCAGTTTTCAACTACCTTGCTATTTGCTCATCCTGCCTGTACTTCATCACCTTCTCTGGAATATTCTTACAGGGGACAGTGCCAAAGGCCTTACTGAAGTCCACATAGGCACTACCCACTGCTCTCCCCTTGTCTACCAGGCCAGTGATTTCATTGTAGAAGGGTACCATGTAGTTATGGTGTTTGTACAGAAGTGTGTTTAACTTCTAACTCTTGCAGTGTTGCTCTGACCAGGTTTGCTTCAGAATCTGTACTACTTAGACCATAAATACCTTCCTAGGCTTCCACGCTTGAAGCCATGAAATCTTCTGTTTAAGATAAATGACTAAAGCTATGCTAATTGAAAAAAAAGTCTATTTTATTAATTGTGGAATGCCTTAATGATATGTTGCAAGTAGACGTTTCAAGCTTTGGAACTTCTTCAATTATTTCCAGGTATTTTTTTAAGACACTTCATTAAAAGTAACTGAGTTAGCTGTCCATGCTTAGTCTGAATTTAGGTGATTAAGCTTATCTGATTGTAACAAGCCTTACACTGTTCAATTCAAAGATGAAATTACAAAAAGTTACATCATGGATTTCTGCCTTAAGGCTTAATATAAGCAACTCTGAAATGAAACTTAAGCTTGGGGACAGCATCATGATATTTTTTTCCCATCTGTCAAAAGCAAATAAAACTCTCTAGAGTGTCCCACAATTGCCAGGTTGCCATGGAAACTAACTTTCCACTGTATTGTTTCAGAAATGGATGTGTTTTACGTACACACTTGAACTTGTTGAACTGCTGTGAAAGCAATGGTAAACAAACTATATGAAGGTAACCTTAAAACTCGTGCTTAAGCACTTTTTGTGCAAATCTTTACGATGAGAGAGTTTGTGTAATGATGCTCTTACATTGAATTTCTGTTGTAATTGCCAAATACAACAAGGGTTTCTGCTCTGGAGACTGTGGCTACCTGCTTTTCCTGAAGTTATAGAAATGAATGACAAAATAAAAGCTCTAGTCCTTTTGGATGAGATTGTACCATGTTCAGTAGGGCATTCAATGAATTTTGTTGGGTCACTTCATGTTATGGGCTTTGTTTATTTGAAGGGATATGTGTGTAAAACTAAGGAGAACTTGCTGAACTAGGAACCTTTAGTTTAAAATGTTCCAGGTGAGGTATCTTAACTTCACCACAGTAATGAGCTACTGAATTTATAACTAAGTGGGAGGACATCTGAGTCACAACTGAAATATTTAGGTAACTGTGGAAGATTCACCTTATTATGTGGAAATGAATGCCTTTTACAATTGTAGGTGACTTTGACAAACTGCAAATATTGATCTGTGGCACATGGTACCATCTTTCACAGTAGAGATCCAGAACCTCGCTGAAGTCGTTTGTCTAAGCTCAGTCCTAAGAACTGGTCATCAGGCACATAGGAGTATCAAGTTTAGTTGTCACCACACAGTCTTGCCCTTAAGCTTTGAGCATGTACTTGGAAGGTGACACATGCATCCCTGAACATCTAGTATCCTTGATTACACAGAAGGAAATAAAGACCTAATTTCTTACATCAGACACTGACAAATTTCACCACACCCTTTCCTGATGGAACACTCAGCAAATAATATATTGTTAGTACAGTAACGAAGTTCTCCTTTGTAGCATCAGATGCAGAAGGGAAGAAGTGTTTTCCATAACTATAAACAGTGATTTAAAAAAAAAAAAAATCATGTGGGGGAGGTAGTATCTGTCTTTATCCTTACAATAATGCCTTTAGTGGATGCTGCAGCCCAGGAATCACAGTGCAGAAGATGCAATGGGACAGATGCTTTGCTTTAGCTGATGTTAGTTTGCTTTCAGGAGTGCCCTGACCAAGTTGCTCCTTCCAGAGTCCTTATATCTGTGCTGGGTGATGGGCGAAGAGCATGACTTCTAAATATCTCTAAATATCAATTGCCAGAGCTACTAAAGGACAGGTTTGAGGAAAAGACTTGTGCAGGATCTTGTCAGACATAACTGTAGTTGAAACAAAGGCGCAGAAAGGAAGGAGGTTGGTATGTGTGTGTGTCTAAGTGTCTGTACGATATTTAAGACACAGGTTTTGGGGTGGTTTGAAATCTTCCCCCTTTACAAAAATTTTCTGGTTGTACAGGGTTGATTTGGGGGAGGTACATACAGTTGCTCTGGGGCTCCTGATAGCTATAGACCAAGTACAGAATCAGATAATGTATGCATAATGTTTAAACCTTTACAGTCCTTACCACAGGCTGCTTGTTTCAGTATTTAATGGAGGCAAAAACTCTAGTTGCCTTCCTAATTTTAACAAAACCTAAATAAATTTTTTTAGGGATTAAAAAAAATTTTAACGACTTCAACTGTGAGATCTGCATTGTTTATTTTGTCCTTTAGTTACCTTCTGGCTAGTGTCAGCCACAAATTTCTTGCGGTATAGTTTTAGCCATAGTAATTATGTAATCAGATACAGGGCCTGGGCTAGGAATAAGGAAACTGTTCTATTTCTATCTGTTCCTCAGTTTTGTTTCATGACGTGCAGCAAATCACCAAACCTCTGTGTGCCCATTTGTTAAGCCTAGGAAGAAGGTGATATTCTTACATGAAATATTTTAAGGTACTTCAGCCAATTAATTGATGGGTAGTGTATGTATTTGTTTTTTACTCTTTTAAAAATACTTAAATATCTTACTTTCCTCTGAGCTTTTAATAGAAATCAGTAAGTTAAACTATCTTAATTTATGTATTTTTGTGTAAAAGGGTATTTTCTGAGTAACAGGATGTCATGGTTGAGAAAGTGTAAATAATGTGTAAAACAAAGTTTTGAAATATAATTGTGTGTGAGAGCAGCTGTGCTTGCTAAACGGTCAAAATAGTACACAGCATTTGGTACCTATTAGTTCTGTTCTTTTCTATTTTTACAATATAGAAGTTTAAAGAAGTTAATCCTGGTATTAAGTTTGTTTAACTGTATGCGCTTACATCCATGGTGTGCTCTGGTTGGTTTTGGAATAGCTGGAAACAATATGCCTCCAAAGAAAAAAAACTAAATGTAATAACTTGTTACCATTGTAATTAATTAAAAAGCAAACTAGATTCGGCAAAGTATGTTGTATTCCAAAGACTAGTTGTAATTCTGTGGAGATAAACTGCTGAGTCAAAGGTTTTCTGTTTTTTTAATAATTTTGGAGTACAAGATACTTAGGCATAATGGAAGGAGTAAAAAAAGTGTGTAACTTTCCATGCAGACCTGCTTTAAGTATACTTCAGTCACTCCAGTGTAAGGCTTTAATTTCACTTCTGCTCAGAAGAAATTGAATTATTTTGGTCAGAACAATAGGAGATGTCTTGCGATGCCACAGAGCCTGGCTCACAGGGAGGAGCTGTCATCTGTCAAAAGTATTTACAGAGTACAGATCACTGCAGAAAATAAACCATATGAATGTTTACCTAGAGAGTTTATAATACTGAAATGATTGCTGTGAGTAGACTCCAGCTGTATGTTGATAACAAGAGATCATTGTATTTACCTGGTAAATTTCTTTTTTCTAAAGGCGTATTTTGAAGTAGCAGAGTTAATTGAGGTCAGCCTCTTGGCTGCTATGTACAGGCATGGTTCCATTAACTTGAGCTTCTCCTGTGGTAACTTGTATTTTTATGGTAAGAATTTATGGCCCTAATCCTTCTGTTTTTGAAAGGATTGAGCATGGTGATGCTTCCTTCAATATAACTGGGGACTTTCTTTCTTATTTGAAGATGTTTGACCGACGTTTGCATGGAGGCAAGGGGGGTGGAAATTTGTGATGTGGCCACTTACATCACAAGTAAAATCCATTTAAATTTATTAAATTAATAATATATGTATATATAATGTAACTGTATAATAACTACCTGACCTAGTCACAAAATCTTCACTCCGTGACCAACCTCCCTTTTTTTTCTATGGTACCCTTAAATGTGAGGAAGTAAACCATTCTCTCACTGCTCAATAGCTTTTCCTTTTCTCTCTTTCCTGTGTCATCCACAAGAAGTGGAGTTGGGAAGAGACACATCCGAATTTGATCTAAGTAAGTGTCTGTGATCTATCTGGCTGAGTGACAGATCCTCTGAGCCTAGCAAGATCATGGAGCAGATCCTTCTGGAAACTGCTGATGCATGTGGAAAATGAGGTGATTGGTGACAGCCAGCACGGCTTCACTAAGGGCAAATTTGGTGGCTGCTTACAGCGGGGTCAAAGCATTGGTGGACAACAGAAGAGCAACTGACATCATCTACTTGGACTTGTGCAAAGCATTTGACACTGTCCCACATAAGATTCTTGCCTCTAAACTGGAGAGACATACACTTGATAGATGGACCACTTGCTGGATAAGGAATTGGCTGGATGGTTGCACTCAGAGTTGTGGTCAACGGCCCAATGTCCAAGTGGAGACAAGTGACAAGTAGTGTTCCTCGAGGCTCAGTATTGGGACCAGCACTGTTAAACATATTTGTTGGTGATATGGACAGTGGGATTGAGTGCACCCTCAGCAAGTTCACTGATGACACCAAACTCTGTGATGCAGTTGACATGCTGGAGGGAAGGGAACCCATCTGGAGCAACCTTGACAGGCTTGAGAGGTAGGCCCATGCAAACCTCATGAAGTTCAACAAGGCCAAGTGCAAGATCCTACACATAGGTTGGGGCAATTCCAAGCACAGACACAGGCTGGGTGGAGAATGGATTGAGAGCAGCCCTGAGGAGAAGAACTTGGGGGTGTTGGTTAATGAGAAGCTCAACATGACCTGTCAGTATGTGCTCGCAGCCCAGAAGGCCAACCGTATCCTGGGCCGCATGAAAAGAAGCGTGACCAGCAGGTTGAGGGAGGTGATTCTTCTCTACTGTGTTCTCCTGAGACCCCGCCTGGAGTACTGCATTCAGCTCTGGGACCTCCATGTAAGAAGGACATGGACCTGTTAGAGTGAGTCCAGTGGAGGGTGATGNCTGACCTAGTCACAAAATCTTCACTCCGTGACCAACCTCCCTTTTTTTTCTATGGTACCCTTAAATGTGAGGAAGTAAACCATTCTCTCACTGCTCAATAGCTTTTCCTTTTCTCTCTTTCCTGTGTCATCCACAAGAAGTGGAGTTGGGAAGAGACACATCCGAATTTGATCTAAGTAAGTGTCTGTGATCTATCTGGCTGAGTGACAGATCCTCTGAGCCTAGCAAGATCATGGAGCAGATCCTTCTGGAAACTGCTGATGCATGTGGAAAATGAGGTGATTGGTGACAGCCAGCACGGCTTCACTAAGGGCAAATTTGGTGGCTGCTTACAGCGGGGTCAAAGCATTGGTGGACAACAGAAGAGCAACTGACATCATCTACTTGGACTTGTGCAAAGCATTTGACACTGTCCCACATAAGATTCTTGCCTCTAAACTGGAGAGACATACACTTGATAGATGGACCACTTGCTGGATAAGGAATTGGCTGGATGGTTGCACTCAGAGTTGTGGTCAACGGCCCAATGTCCAAGTGGAGACAAGTGACAAGTAGTGTTCCTCGAGGCTCAGTATTGGGACCAGCACTGTTAAACATATTTGTTGGTGATATGGACAGTGGGATTGAGTGCACCCTCAGCAAGTTCACTGATGACACCAAACTCTGTGATGCAGTTGACATGCTGGAGGGAAGGGAACCCATCTGGAGCAACCTTGACAGGCTTGAGAGGTAGGCCCATGCAAACCTCATGAAGTTCAACAAGGCCAAGTGCAAGATCCTACACATAGGTTGGGGCAATTCCAAGCACAGACACAGGCTGGGTGGAGAATGGATTGAGAGCAGCCCTGAGGAGAAGAACTTGGGGGTGTTGGTTAATGAGAAGCTCAACATGACCTGTCAGTATGTGCTCGCAGCCCAGAAGGCCAACCGTATCCTGGGCCGCATGAAAAGAAGCGTGACCAGCAGGTTGAGGGAGGTGATTCTTCTCTACTGTGTTCTCCTGAGACCCCGCCTGGAGTACTGCATTCAGCTCTGGGACCTCCATGTAAGAAGGACATGGACCTGTTAGAGTGAGTCCAGTGGAGGGTGATGAAGATGATCAGGGGGCTGGAACAGCTCTCCTATGAAGACAGGCTGGGGTTGTTCAGCCTGGATAAGAGAAGGCTCAAGGGAGACCTTGTAACCTGAAGGGGGANAATAATATATGTATATATAATGTAACTGTATAATAACTACCTGACCTAGTCACAAAATCTTCACTCCGTGACCAACCTCCCTTTTTTTTCTATGGTACCCTTAAATGTGAGGAAGTAAACCATTCTCTCACTGCTCAATAGCTTTTCCTTTTCTCTCTTTCCTGTGTCATCCACAAGAAGTGGAGTTGGGAAGAGACACATCCGAATTTGATCTAAGTAAGTGTCTGTGATCTATCTGGCTGAGTGACAGATCCTCTGAGCCTAGCAAGATCATGGAGCAGATCCTTCTGGAAACTGCTGATGCATGTGGAAAATGAGGTGATTGGTGACAGCCAGCACGGCTTCACTAAGGGCAAATTTGGTGGCTGCTTACAGCGGGGTCAAAGCATTGGTGGACAACAGAAGAGCAACTGACATCATCTACTTGGACTTGTGCAAAGCATTTGACACTGTCCCACATAAGATTCTTGCCTCTAAACTGGAGAGACATACACTTGATAGATGGACCACTTGCTGGATAAGGAATTGGCTGGATGGTTGCACTCAGAGTTGTGGTCAACGGCCCAATGTCCAAGTGGAGACAAGTGACAAGTAGTGTTCCTCGAGGCTCAGTATTGGGACCAGCACTGTTAAACATATTTGTTGGTGATATGGACAGTGGGATTGAGTGCACCCTCAGCAAGTTCACTGATGACACCAAACTCTGTGATGCAGTTGACATGCTGGAGGGAAGGGAACCCATCTGGAGCAACCTTGACAGGCTTGAGAGGTAGGCCCATGCAAACCTCATGAAGTTCAACAAGGCCAAGTGCAAGATCCTACACATAGGTTGGGGCAATTCCAAGCACAGACACAGGCTGGGTGGAGAATGGATTGAGAGCAGCCCTGAGGAGAAGAACTTGGGGGTGTTGGTTAATGAGAAGCTCAACATGACCTGTCAGTATGTGCTCGCAGCCCAGAAGGCCAACCGTATCCTGGGCCGCATGAAAAGAAGCGTGACCAGCAGGTTGAGGGAGGTGATTCTTCTCTACTGTGTTCTCCTGAGACCCCGCCTGGAGTACTGCATTCAGCTCTGGGACCTCCATGTAAGAAGGACATGGACCTGTTAGAGTGAGTCCAGTGGAGGGTGATGAAGATGATCAGGGGGCTGGAACAGCTCTCCTATGAAGACAGGCTGGGGTTGTTCAGCCTGGATAAGAGAAGGCTCAAGGGAGACCTTGTAACCTGAAGGGGGACTACAAGAGAGCTGGAGAGGGGCTTTTTACAAGGGCATGGAGTGATAGGACAAGGGGTAATGGTTTTAAATTGAGAGAGAATAGATTTAATTAGACATTAGGAAGAAATTCTTCATGACAAGGGTGGTAAGACAGTGGAACAGATTTCCCAGAAAAGTTGTGGATGCCCCCTCCCCAGAAGTGTTAAAGGCCGGGTTAGATGGGGCTTTGAGCAACCTGGTCTAGTGGAAGGTGTCCCTGTCCAGGCAGCAGGAGTTGGAACTGGGTGATCTTTAAGGTCCTGTCACGGTTTAAAGCTGAGCTGGCTAANAGACATACACTTGATAGATGGACCACTTGCTGGATAAGGAATTGGCTGGATGGTTGCACTCAGAGTTGTGGTCAACGGCCCAATGTCCAAGTGGAGACAAGTGACAAGTAGTGTTCCTCGAGGCTCAGTATTGGGACCAGCACTGTTAAACATATTTGTTGGTGATATGGACAGTGGGATTGAGTGCACCCTCAGCAAGTTCACTGATGACACCAAACTCTGTGATGCAGTTGACATGCTGGAGGGAAGGGAACCCATCTGGAGCAACCTTGACAGGCTTGAGAGGTAGGCCCATGCAAACCTCATGAAGTTCAACAAGGCCAAGTGCAAGATCCTACACATAGGTTGGGGCAATTCCAAGCACAGACACAGGCTGGGTGGAGAATGGATTGAGAGCAGCCCTGAGGAGAAGAACTTGGGGGTGTTGGTTAATGAGAAGCTCAACATGACCTGTCAGTATGTGCTCGCAGCCCAGAAGGCCAACCGTATCCTGGGCCGCATGAAAAGAAGCGTGACCAGCAGGTTGAGGGAGGTGATTCTTCTCTACTGTGTTCTCCTGAGACCCCGCCTGGAGTACTGCATTCAGCTCTGGGACCTCCATGTAAGAAGGACATGGACCTGTTAGAGTGAGTCCAGTGGAGGGTGATGAAGATGATCAGGGGGCTGGAACAGCTCTCCTATGAAGACAGGCTGGGGTTGTTCAGCCTGGATAAGAGAAGGCTCAAGGGAGACCTTGTAACCTGAAGGGGGACTACAAGAGAGCTGGAGAGGGGCTTTTTACAAGGGCATGGAGTGATAGGACAAGGGGTAATGGTTTTAAATTGAGAGAGAATAGATTTAATTAGACATTAGGAAGAAATTCTTCATGACAAGGGTGGTAAGACAGTGGAACAGATTTCCCAGAAAAGTTGTGGATGCCCCCTCCCCAGAAGTGTTAAAGGCCGGGTTAGATGGGGCTTTGAGCAACCTGGTCTAGTGGAAGGTGTCCCTGTCCAGGCAGCAGGAGTTGGAACTGGGTGATCTTTAAGGTCCTGTCACGGTTTAAAGCTGAGCTGGCTAATAAATGGATGACAGATACTCTTTGTTAACCCCCTCCCTCCTCAAAAGGAGGGGAAGAGAAAAGGGAAAAAGACTTAAGGTTGAAAAGTTAAACCAGCTTTAATCTAACTACAATAATAAGGTAATATAATAACAGGAAGAACAATAATGAAATATATATACAAATATATATAAAACCAATATCTAGCTCCTCCACCCTTCCTGATGATGAATACGTCATCTGGATGCTGTGTGGCACACCCCAGGAAAGTCCACGGCTGTACTCAGCAGGAGGTGGGAACTGGATTCAGGAATGCACAGATTGGGATTGAAATCAGAAGAATCAGACAGTTGTCCTCAGATGCTTGAGCAAGAAGCTGGACAGAGGTGGAGAGCAGTATCCTGCAACACCACTAGGACCCCTACTAACAGCCCCATGCTGGGCTGAAATAGGCTCCTGGTGTGGGTGGAAGCACCAGGTGAGGCTGCTTAGGGCTGTTAAAGCCCATTAGTGCCCTCAGGCCCCTGGCCATTAAAGGAGAGAGAGTGACCCCCATGACCCCCTAGCCCTACACTGAGTGTGATGTGTATGGAATACTGCATTTGGTCAAACCAGGACAGGTTCCCTCCAACCCAAACCATTCTATGATTAATTCCAGGATCTCCATGTGTAGTTACCAAAATGCTGTCCAAAAAAAAGTAAAGAAATTCCTCCATCCTGTGAAGAAGCTACAGAATTTCATGTCCCCTAAATAGCAGCGGGGGTAGTTTTAGAGGCCTTATTGTTCTAACTCTACCACAACTGCATGGAGTCCCCATGACAAACTGAACAAATTCAGACTCTGAATTCTGCAATAATGAGAGAGTCTCAATGACTTTCCCCAAGACAGCAAGTTCTATTAATGATTAGCTGACCTGGGAACCATGGGCCTATTTATGCTGTAGAAACTACAGAGCCGGTGTCCACAAGGATGAAACTAAGAGCAGCATTTTCTTTTTACTTCCTCTATGTTTTTTTCCTGTGTGTCTGTTTTTAGTTGCAGCTCTTCTAGTGTGTATTATTTCTAATGATGTGGGGCATGTTTAATGTTTTAAAAAGAAACATACAGAGACACTTTGCAAGGTGACAAAGACCAAGTTAGGCAATAAAAATGTAAGGTGTGAACTGTGTGGAATAGATAGCTGGTATTATTCATGGTGTGTGGGGAGATCGGAAATGAGAAACTCACTTATGAATTCTGATGGGACTGATAACCATGACAACAGTGGGTAATACAAACTGGACTGCAGTATAATGTATGGTAAAATGTAGGTTAAAAAAAAGAGATAGTTTTCTGGGAGTTTATTTCAAATTTTGCCAGTGAACACCTTGAATTGTGTCACTTGAAATACCTAAGTAAGTTTTATGAAAATGACATGTTTGAAACTTAGTGTAATGTGTAATATCTTAGCATGTAACTCTCCCAAAGTAATTTATCTTTTTTTTTACTTTTTTGCTGCTCAGTTGAATATCTTTCAACTGTTACTCACTTTGTTCTAGTTTGATACAAGGAGCTTAACTTGACCATTTGCAACAATCCTTTCATATTAATTTCCTGCAGGTAAGTAAATCATCATCTGATCAATTTTTAACTGTTGGCTGTAACTCCATTGTGTGCTGTTCCCAGGCTAAGGGTTTGGGTTTTGGAACAGCAGTAAACTGCTTTACATCAACAGAAATGGGGAAAGAGTAAGCAAGATTTAGCAGGAGTTCAGGAAATCAATCATCTGTCAGTGTTTTATGGACAGACTGCTTCACTTCTAACTGTAAACATGTAGGAAACACTAAATATTTGCATTTGTCCAAAACATCAAGAGTATAAGGCTGAAAGTTTAGGAGGATTGACTTGTTCCAACTGTGTTTATTCTATGTTTCTTAGCTTCCCTCAAAGTTCAGAAGACTATTAATGAGACTACATAGCAAGTTAGATAAATGTTAGATATGCATTTGATTAACGTACATTTTCTATTAAATGAAGTTAAATGGCAAGGTACTGGCTTTAGCTGTGACACCTAACACCCCATCCCACCACCCCAATTTAATAATCTATAACTAGGTGATTATTAGAATTTCTTCTTTCACAATAGCCACAAAGAAATAAGATTGAATTCTCTACCTATGTGTGCTGACAAGTAGCGAGAATTGGGAAGTTGAGGTAAAATACGCATGTGACAAAGGTCTGCATTACTGATAATATTAATGACTGTAAATAATTTGGGCTGGAACAGAACTACCAGTATTTCAGCTGTGCTTTAAAACAAATAAGCATTTTTCTTTTTGGTACAGAACTAAACTGTAAAATGGAAAAATCTTACAGATGGATCATGTGGTCTTTCTTGTAAGAATAAGGAAACCACATTTTTAATTGGAAGAGTGATTCATTTCCAAGAGGCCAGGGTCTGTTTCAGTGGGAGGTGTGAAAAGAGCTTCTTGGGAGCTGCAGAACCTGCCGATGGGGAAGGGCTCCTCTTGATTACAGGGTAATGGATATCACTTAGAGCCTGTGGGTTTGTGCCCTTTCAAAATAGTTCATATTTTAAATATTGCTTCTAATGGTGTAGCTTACCCTTGCAAATATCCAAGTGTTTTTTCTGGCAGTTTTACTAGGCACTTGTCTTCTGTTTCTTGTTGTAATTAGACACTGTAATTACTGTGTAAATGAATTTCTATATGAATATTTTTCCTGTCACCAGTTGTAATTCAGTAGCCTTTCAGTTGCATTGTCTACTCCTAATTTCATGAGAAAGTAGGTCAGGAACATCTATTCAACCTTCCTCTGTGCTGTTCATTATGCTGTATATCTCTACCATGTTTCCCCATTAGGGACTTTATTTTTCAAGGGGACCAACTCCTAATATTCCTTTGTTAGGATGCATTTCTACTGCTCTAATTTTAAATTTACTTTGGCGAAATCAAGAAGCTGTGGTCTCCATATTGTCAGTCTTCAAAGAGAATATTTTTTCCCTTTTCTGATATTTGTAAGAAAGCTTTTGCAAGGAGTTGTTTTCCCCAGGGAAATTTTCTTTTCTGCCTTTTTAATAATTCACTGACAAAACATGATGCTGTTATGAGATGGGGTACCACGCTGTGGGTGGATTCTCGTACTTCCACATACTTTACCACTGTTTCTCTTGCCCTCTGGCAAGATAAAGATTTTTCCAGGACAGAGGAATGAGCTTTCCTGTATTTAGATACTAAATTACATGTGTGCAATTGTCCCTCTGCCCTCAAGGTAAGATCAGGCATACCTGAAAATCACAGCATGGTTTAACTTTATAACTGTTTGCCTTATTTCATGAGTTTACTGCAGTAGAAGGGTTAAGAAAGCATAAACTTCTTTCTGTTTCTTCTGTTTGCAACTAGGAGAAGGGGCACTTGGATTGGTCTTAGGCAATGGCTGATGTTGAATTTGGTGGTTCATCCAGAGCAACTATTTACTATGCTATTTCAACTACTGCTTCAGTTCTCTAGATGATTTTTTTGACAGTGACTGAGCTATGTGACTACAAGCTTGGTTGAAAAATTTCCTTTTCTTTCCTGCAGATGGCTTAGCATATATGAATCTTACTCTGTCACTGACTCACTCTAATTTAAGACCCTGTTTCAGTGGATGTTTGCTAAGTATCTCAAATTCTCATGACTTGCTTGCTTTCTGTTGGACAGTAGTTAACTCTTTGCCACATGTAACTTAGTGGGGGCTGGTTGTGGTGAGTAATGCTTTGCTAGAGGAGAAAAGCTTTGAGAAGCGTGGGATTTCTTTTGGCTTCTGTGTGAATTTACTGTTCAGGACAAAATTTACTTATATTTCTAGGGTTAGGCATGGATAGAGTTAGTAAAAGGGATTTCTCTGTATGTTTCCACATATATTGGGGAAGCTTTAAAGTAATTGCTTGGATAATCTTTGCCTGATCATGTATTGGACCTGCTATTCTTCTGTCTCAAATTTTTGAGAAGGCATGTATGAGAGAGTGTAGATCTTAAATTGGGTTAAAAATCAAAAAACAGAGTTTACATGCCCAAGCAAGCATCTTGCTTTCCAAAAGGCAATCCATAAACAGGGAAGAAATGGTATTACTTCCACATTCAGAAAATCTTTAGAGGAGGGAGATACCCGATGTACTTTAGTTTAACTCCTTAATTATATTTTGGCTGGCTGCATGTGTAAAATTAAATCAAGAGATGCTCACGAAAATAGACAAATACTTCAAACATGCCATCTATCTAGAGTGCCTACCAGGAAAATATGGAGAAGCTACTCATGGGGAAATGTCGTGTAGGCAGTCATCAGGCAGTTTCACTTTACCAAAGCCAAAGTCTTGGATCAAGAAGAATATTAAGCTATTCAAAAGTGCTGCCCGGAAGTGGTATTCTGAGACCGCAACATGTATGTAAGTAAAGGAACTGCAGACTGTGCTGATCTCAGGAGTCAGCAGAGCAGGAGACAGGGCAGTACAACAAAGGCAGGGGCTCTGCAAGATGTGTGTACCATGCAGGCACAAGAGTGTCCACTGCACGTCTGCCCGTGTTCGTGGTAGCTACCTGGCTTGGGCTCTTCTAGTCTATAGTTGCAGCCATAGCTATGGAGAGAGGCAGACACACCGTAGTTCTCCTCTGATCCTTCTTTTCTGCTGATGCTACACTTGTGTGAATGTTTGGAAAATCAATCTGTTTGGGGTCACTTTAGCAACACAGTAATTGCAAGCCCTGGTAGAAGGGTATCTTGCAAACAGAACTTGTTAGCGGCCTCTGAGTAGCAGTCGTGTTCTTTGCACCAGTTCATACATGGGCCTGTATGTTAATATGTTTAGTAAGTGGTTTTGCTATCCTGGGCCTATGCTGAATAATAAAGGTGAGCAACTCACCTTGGGAGGAGAGAAGTAGGCATAATGAAAACCTATCATGATATGTGATATTGCAAGGCAGTGTGAGTTATTTGCTCTGAAATCATGACAGATGCTAAGAAATGGGATACCATAGTGCAGAGATCTAGTTTGAAATTGTGTGAAATGTGAATTTCATGCCGTAGAGAGTACAACTATAGGGCTGTCACTTCAATACAGTTCCACAAAAGAGCCGAGAAGTTGGGGATACAGCTCAACCCCCAGCGGTAACGAGCTTCCCTACTGGTTGTGAAATATTTCTTGTGTCTTCCTATTCCCTCACAGGGAGTGCTACTGACAGTGCAGGTTCCTGTTTTTCTGTCATGCCATATTTTGAAATCAGATAAATATTTTTAGAAACCACTTTTCTTTTGCATTTGTTGTTAATGTAGCCTAACCCTTTTGGAACTTGTAACTGTGTTTATAGGCACTGGACCCCTTTGTTTTTTAGAGATGTGGAAAATAACCTTGAAAGGAGGGGAAGTAGAAAGCAAGTGGGTTGTCTTAAATTTTTTTTAAATTTTATGACTGTCTACATTTTGTTTCCTGCAGAAGGCTACCTCTGAAATCTGAGAAAGCTAAAGCTCTTGGGACAGAACTCCTTCTACCACTACCAGGGTTGCTTTCTACAATAAGGCTTCCATGAATATACAAATTCAGAGTAATTGTGCATATGAAAAGGAAACAAAGCAAGATGTAAGTAGCATGTACATAAGCACAAAAAACACTCAACTTGCTTAGAGCCAGTCTGCAGCTTGAGTCAGTGGTTAGAATCTGAAGAAAATACCTGAAAATGCAGTTATTTTCTCCTTCCATGCAAAATCAGCCTGGAAGCACAGGAAATAACACAGTTGTTCATGTTGATTATACCTATGATACTTCCCATCTGCCCCCTAAATGTTCATTTTTTCGCTTAATATGGAGTTACTGTTATCAAAATGGTCCTAGTAGTCACCAAATGAATGATAGTGAAACTTCAAGATACAGAATGCCTGTGCACTTCCTGGCTATCTGTGTAGAATGTACCAGTCTTGTGAAACAGTCTTTTCTGTGTCTTCTGAGACACACTGGTGATGAGCTGTGCATTTGTCTGTCAGTGGCCTTGGGTGATGTGCCAATTGCTGAGCAGTCAAATATGTGCAGTTCAAAGGAGCTCTGAACATTGTGCAAGGGGAAACATACTGACACAATCTGAGAAATCTGGTTGGGTGTTCTGACATACTTGGTTTCGGTCTCTAAAACTGAATCTTATTTTTTCCCTCCTTGGGTAGTAATTGCGTCTCAAGTATTTTAGAAGTTGCAGTCCTTTTGAACCAAAACAGTTTCTGCAAATTCAGCAAAGGGGGGAAAGGCTGAGTTAATTATTGGCAAATGCAGATTGAGTTAAAATCTCTAATGTGGCTAATTTGAGACATGAGAGTTGGAGATGGACAAATTAATAAAAATTGCTCTTGAAAAGAATTAAGAAATTTGAGAGAATTGAGGTATAGACAGAACTTTGGCTTGAAGCTGAGTGTTGCTTACAACAGTTCAGCTAAATCAAAATGCAAAGGAAAGACACTTCATTCAGTGTGGGAAGAGAACTGAATAAAGTTCTTGGAAACAAAAAACCCCACAGACTTCTGGTGTTAACTTTTTAGTTACTTACAGGCACCAAAGTGCTGAATGAGAACTATGGGGAACTTCTACCTGTTTTCCAAAGAAATGTCAAAAGTTACCAGGTATGCTCTAGTGATTAAGATAAACTTCCTCAGGCTGACAGACACCAGAAAGGCTTTCCTTGGCTTAAGGTTTCATTTGAAAAAGAAAATTAGGATACAGATCCCACACTACTGCACACATGATGATGTAATTATTCTTAAGTGGCAGATAGTCTAACCAGAAACTGTTGTGGGTGAAAAGGAGGAACAAAAAAAAAGAGCAACCATACAACAATTCCTATGCCGAATGCTCATTGCGATTGGCTGTTTTTCAGAGGTTTTCACTATGCTTTGAGAATCTTGATTTGGAATAGACTGCAGGATCTCATGCTGATGTTCTTTGTTCTTTGCCTGCTTGGGGGGATGTGTGTATCAGGAACATACATATGCACAGCTACTTCTAAAAGGTTATTAAGGAATTGCCTTCATTCTTTATTGTTTTGAATCCATTTCTTCAATGAGCAATGATTTTGATCCTCACTGGAAGCTCTTATTATGCCTAAAATAGTTGTTCTGGAAATGCAAACTGCTATTGGCAGAGAACTCCCTAAGTCTGAACTGAATGTTGTTACAAGCTTGATACATTCTGTCCAAAAGTGCTTCCTCCATTTTCTGTCACATTATTGACATTATGAAAAAAGTCCATACTACTTAGAAATTTGTTGACAATTAAATGTGTCTGCTAAATTGGAGCTTGAAAAGATCTTCCTATTCCTCTTGTCCAGTTAGATTAAGTAATAAAATATTAGGAATGCATTGGAAGGAAACTTGGCTTCAAAGCAGAAATTTAGTAAATGATGGAAACATTGTGGGCGCACACCTTTTCTCCTGTGAATTCCGCACATTATTTAGACCTAAGTTCATTCTTCTGCAGTTTGGCTTTTCTAACTACAGCAACATTCTGCAGAAGCATTTTCTGTGGCTTGACATGTGTATGTGCACACACCATGTACCTAGAAGCTGTCTAGGATATCCTCCCCGTCTCTTTTGTCTTTGAGCGGGAATATGGTGATATTGTGCATCCACAAGCATGAGAGATGCTCAGAGGAAAATGCTGGCAAGATTACTGCAGGGTAAAAGCCAGAAAGCACTTGGTGTAAAAGATTACTGAGACATTAAAAATGGTAATTACAGACATGAAACAGGTCACCGAGTAGACTTGTGTGTGAAAAAAGATTTGGTGCTTATCATAAAGTTCTGTACTATTTTGAGCTAAAAGGAGCTAAATGAATATTTAGGCATGGCTTACTTGTCTGAACTGACTGTTCAACATAATTTCCATAATGGAGAAAGAATTAAAGAAAAGATAGATTTCAAGTAAGTGGCTCCTTCAAGTATATTACGCATACATATAAGTTCTATAAAAAGTTAAATGATGGGTGCTTTGAGCCATTTACATGAAGTAAAAATGTAGCCTGTAGCAATTGAATAATGCTTTCTATCACATAATTTAAAATTACATGTCCATTACAATTAAAAATTGTTACTCTTTAATATATTCCCAGCGCAGAGAATAACAAAGTCTTGGCTGTTCTATGTATATAGCAGATGGAAGCAGCTAATAACTGGTTCAAGTAGATCATGCAGTGGGATTACAATTTCAAGACAGGCGGTACTAAGGATAGCACATTTATTGGTGTCATGGGTTGACCTCGCCTGGTTGCCTGATGCCAACCCAGTCTCTCTCATTCACCTTCCCTTAGCAGGACGGGGGAAAGTGAGATGCAAAAGCCTGTGGATGGAGGTAAAGACAGAGATCACTTAGCAATTACTGTCACAGGCAAAACAGGCTTGACTTGGAGAAAATAACTTACTGCTAATTAAAAAGAGAGTAGGATGGTGAGAAACAAAGACAAAAGCTGAACCACCTTCTGCCAGCCATCCCTCCTTTTCCCAGGCTCAACTTCATTACTTCTTTCTCAAGGAGAAAGGAGTGCAGGGTAAGGGGGCCCAAGTGCCCAAGGAGTGCAGGGGAAGGGGGCTGTGGTCAGTCCGTAACAGCTCATCTCTGCAGCAACATCCTCTTTGTACTTTTCCTCTGCTTCAGTGTGGGTCCCCCCTAGGGTACAGTCCTTCAAGAATTGCTCCGGTCTGTATCTGCCCCTCACACTGCAGGAAACCTGCTTCTGTGTGGGTGGCAGCTTCCTTCAGGACATGTCCACCTGCTCCGGTGTGGGGGCCCTCCATGGGCTGTAGGGGGACAGCCTGCATCACCATGGTCTCCTCCTGTGGGCTGCAGGGGAGAGTGTGCTCTGGTGCCTGGAGCACCTCCTCCCCTTCCTTCACTGACCTGGGTGCCTGCAGGGCTGTTTCTCACTCCTTTTTGTTTTCCCCCTCCTCTGTCAGGCACTTTTGCCCTTTCTTAAATCTGCTTTCCATGAGGCACCACCACCATGGCTGAGGGGCTCAGCTGTGCCCTGTGTGGGGTTGGTCAGAGCTGGCTGGAGCTGGCCGTGTCCAGCATGGGGCAGCTCTGGCCTCTCCTCACTGAGGCCGCCCTGCAGCCTCCCCTGCCAGCACCTCACCACAGACACCCAGTGTGATTGGGTCTGTGAGCTGTCTCAGGAAAGCTACTGTGAGATTACTTAATCACTTATTTTAGGGTTTTTTTTTCCATCCTTAAAACACTGGTTGACTTGCAGGTAGACTTCCTGCTGGGGCTTTCCAGGGCAGCTTGTGGGGCAGACGGGGTGACTCTGAACTAAGAGATAATGAAATCTTGAGTATTAAGCCTGTCACTGCGCATATGGATTTAAAAGTCAGTGTGCTCAGTGTTCTTCATCTAGCTTTTTCAACTTTTATGGAAAAACTTGCTTAATGTGGTTTAAGTAATAATTTTGGAGAGACCTTGAACAAGTGTGAAATATTTATGAACATATACTCAATCTCATAGAGATGTAAACATCCCCAAACTCTTACCCAGCCCTTCCCAAGTAGATTGCAGTTATGTGAGTGTCTCTAGTGAAGTGTATGTAACACTTTAAATACTATGAGTTGGAATTCACCCATCCTCCGCCCCCAATTTAAAAACCTGTTACATTCCCTACTCTTATCTTCACTCAAAATAGGATTTGGACTTCGTAGCCTGTCTGGAGACTTATTAAATTTAGCCTCTTGCTGATCAAAAATGACACTAATTCAGGATCAGGTTTTCTGTGGAAAAAGGCCTGGGAGCCCCCACTTGTGAGCAAGTGCTTCAGCTTGTGCAGCTCTGCTGAGCGTGGTTTTGCAAAGGCAGCTAAGGAAAGTTCTAGATTTTGATCTGAATGCCAGGACTTTATGTTTTTGTTGTATAAAACTAATATCCTTTCTCAAGCACAGCCAGGAAGTTGTACGTGCTTGGTGTACACTTTTTTCAGCCTCACTAGTGAAATTATAAATTGTTAGAGTGTGCTTGCTGGCCTAAGCACTTGGGAGGGGAGACCTTCTCTTCTCCCTACTCTCTGAATGCCAGTCTGGTTTAGGGCTAGAAATGTGCAGACATCTTAGCAGTTTGGGCAGCACACAGCTACAGACTGTAGGAACCTGGAGAAATATTTTTTGCAAAAACTGTTAAGGGCTTTTGTAGACTTCATCTGTGTATTAGAAACCTGATTAAATGCATCATGTACATTTACAATGATACCTGAGTGAGACACTTGAAAATATATACTATAATACAAAATGGCTGATCAATAGAATGAATTTTTGAAACAGCCTGTATAGGACAAGCCTGATAAGCTTCCATTAAAACTTAAGAGCAGTAGCAGAAGCTTTTGTGTAAAATAGTGTCTGAACCAGTTCGTTTGATGGAGCGTAAGTAGCGATTTGGTTTTGTAGTAAGGTTGATGCTTGGATGCAGGTGGGGAATTGTGCACCCCATGTTCATCCCATGCATTAAGTGCCTGAATTCTTAGGCAGAACTCTTTCAGATTTGAGGTTGAAGAAACTGAGCTAACATAAAAAAAGAAGATTTTTTTTTTCCTTTTTGAAGTGGAATGCAGATTCATGGTAGGGTTTTTTTAAGTGTGGGGTCCTCCAAAGACTGTTGTGTAACTGCAACTGTTTAAATTTGTTTGAATTAGCTGTAGAGCAATCTGGGTACATGGTGTTCCTTCCCCTTCTTTAAAATATGAATGGTGGGACTTGGCGGATGTTATAGTTTTAAATAGTCTAGAGTGCTAGATTAAAATATTCTAGAGTGCTTTGTATACTTTGGAAAATGTCTCAAAAATGATAACTATTTATTGTTCCTCATGTAAATATTCAGAATTATGGAAGAAGCAGAAACTTATGGTGGAAAAATCAGCTTTACTTCTCAAAGCTGATTCTCCCTATGCTTTCAGGAATCCAGACTGTTAAGTTCTTGGTTAACTGCTGAGCTGTGTTAAACTCAATACTAGTTAAGCTTACAGCTTCATTGTTACATGGTAGTACATTCCTGAAGTAGACTTTTAATGGAAGAGCAAAAGTTACTGGAGAAATATTTCCCTCCAGTTGCCCGAACGTGTGTGTATTACTTGCATTCTCATTATTTGCATGATCATCTTGCTTTGCTGATGTGCAAATCTGGAGCAGATGTTATGGCATGCTTATATAGATATAGACTAATGGAATCTAATTCTGCCTGGGTGTTTTGAACACTAATTCCTTTATGTATTCATGTCTACAGCTGATACAAAAAACTTGAAAAAGAAAGTTCTTACACTTTTAATAAATTGGGCATGAAAAATTACACCGTATTAAGTTTCTCTTTCTAGCTGAAACTTCTAACATGAATCTCAGATGTGTCTTAATGAACACCCACGTTTTCTCAATGTCAGATGAAGGTATTGACAGTGTTTGTAAATAATAATAATAAACCCCAAACCCAATTTGTTAATATGTTGAAGTCTGCTCTTTAAACTTTACTTGATTTTTCAGGCAGGTAGTGTGTTGTAGCCTGTGGCCATGTGAAGATTTCTGCTCTGCAGCTCATGAGAACAAGGAGGTTGTAGAGCAGCAGTAACTGTTAAGACACTGAGGGCAGGCTGTGAAATGGCTTGGGCTAATTAGTTGTGACTCTGGCTTGAAAGATGATGCCTTCAGGAGACTAACCCTACCTTTTGCATTGAAGTAGTATTGTTCACCCTGCAGTAAAGACCCCAGACTGGAAAATATTTTGGTAACTGTTTATTAAATTGAGTGAGTGAAATCTTATACCTCAAAGAAGGGAAAAACCCAGGTAATGCTGTGAATGTAGTACACAAACACTTCAGTGACTTGGCAATAGTTGCCTTGTCAGGATTTATTGACCTCAGCTAAGCCATGCATGTCCTGAAATGGCTGTAAAACCAAGAAAACATTGTTGCAGTGCTCAGGCTCTGCATTGGTGCAGCAACTGTACAGGGCCAGTAGGGACCTGGCACAGCGCCCTGGCGAATAAACCTTCTCAGCATCCACAGAACTGAGGGTTATGCAGCACAAAGCCGTATTGAAACTTGGGTGCCTTGGAGTTTACAACCCTTAGCTGTGCTTGGATAGACCATGTGAACTGGGGAATTCTGCTGCATGTAGTCCACAGTCACAATTGAAGGATTATGCTCTTAATAAACCTGAGCTTGTTCTGCATGAGACTAGCTCAGCTTTATAGCCAAAGTGGGTAGTAACTTTTTCAGATCCATGCTGGTACTGGAAGTGATAACAGCTGTTCAACCAGGCCTGTGATCATTCTTGCATATGCCTCCCTTGTCATTATTGTTTTGTAACAGGAAAGCTTCTCATGGATGCTTGAAAGCGAACTGTGATTTTTAAGAGGTTCTCTAGCCTGTTCATCAGCTTCTTTCCAAAATTTAAGAAGAAAAAGTTGAAATAGTAAATGTCTCGGCTTCCTATTTAGTTCTGCATGATGGATATTAAATAGTTCAGCCTTATTTTTTCCTGACTGACTTATCAATGTTTTTCCTTCAAAAGAACTGCCCATGCTTGTCTTAAAATTTGAGATCACTAGAACTGCTTTATGTAAATGGCTGTTCTGCCACAAGAAGCTGTTAGAGCTTCCCACTGTGTGCGTGGAGTTTGAGCTGGAATTTAGAGCAGGAAACTGCCAAATTGAAAGCAAAATAAAAATTAAAACTTTAAATTGTGGCCTGCCATTCTCTGTGATTAATATTATGGTTGGTTCAAGGGCTACCAGCAGGTGTCTTGTGATAGTTATTCAGGCTAGCTCTTACAAAACATTCTTGCATGTGTTATTTGAGGCACATCTAGTAGGAGGACTATTTGCATACTGAAATGCTTGTAAATATTCAATTACAATTAAGATGCTCTCATTTCAAGCAAAATGTAAAAACAGCTCAATATTAGGATGATGAGGATATTAGCCTTGTATATGTTTCTAGAGCAGATAAATTTTAAGTGTCTGGTTTGCAGGAATAGTGTTAGTGTTGATGATGGAGAGAAGTGTAGTTATTTATATTTAAATAAGACATGTAGCCAAGAATCAGATGACCTCTATCCTTCTGGTTCAGCTGGTGCTGGTGTGAAACCTTACTGAATGATGTCTTCTCTCTTCTTTACCCTTAGTTGTATAGTATTGTGGGTAACAACTTTCTCTGATTACTTATTTGTATACTACCCAGCATGCTAAGACTATCCTCTGTTTGGTGCCTTAGAGTAACAGAACTATTAAGGGGGGAAAATACGGTAGAAATATTACAGATGTATGCAACTGAAACCCCAATGATTAAATAGCCACCCTAATAAACAGCTTAAGCAAGAGGCTTAAATAAGGTTTAGGCTTTTTTTTAAAAATCTTTAAAATAAAAATGAAAACAACCCAACCAAACCCAAAAGAAGACCTGTAAGAAATTGTCACTGACAATTGTTCTAGAAATTGTTCTACCTTTTTCATCCCTGCTGCTTCCCAATTGCTGCCATTTTAGGAGAATTATTTTCAGAATTTTCTGCAACTCATTGTTCCTGGCTTTTTTCTTTTCCGTGCCTCTTCTCTCCGCGTTGTCCCATCCCACTCCTTGCTTGGTTCACAAAGTATTTCATATTGTAGGCTATCAAAAGCACTCATGTTTTGAGACTGCATTCTGCTTCCATAAAGGCTTGATTGTATTCCATCAGATCTCAACATCTAAGGATGTCTGGTTTTTATGGTTAGTTATGCAAGTTGTGGATTGTACCCCTGTCCTTTCATCACTAATTGCAGCTTTTAGAGACATGATTCAGCACAACACTTAAATAGTACTTGTACACTTACGGGCTTTGCTGGATTTTGACATGGAACACAAACCACAAATGCAAGTGAATGGGGGAGAAAAGCAGCAATTCTACTGATTGAAACATAGGTAGATGAAATGGAAAACTACTGGTCTGGGATTCTGTTATATGTTCCTTGAAAAAAGTCTTTTTTGTGAGATGGTTTGCATGGATTCAGGTACGTATGACAGAGCTGTACTAGATGTGGTCATTTTTTTTTCACTTACTAGCTACTTCTATTTGTTTTGAATATAAACTTCCGATGTTTAAAATGTCTCTTTTTAGACATATGAGAAGCTTCTGAGTGCAATCAGCCTCTGTAAAGCCACTTCATTATAGTAATCTTTTTGAAAACTATCTAGTCTTCAGCTACTGTTCTAAGAAGAAACTGAAAAGCCTGTTTACTATGAGAAATTACAGTGTCATCAATATATATTTGCATGTTTTCCCTTTCCCAATTATGGGAGAGCTGGAGGACTAGCCTCTGCTGTCATCAAGTCTTTGTTAGAAGTGAATAGGCGGTTGATGTATCTCGGGTGTAATTCCAATGTTTTTATGATAACACTTATGCTACTGTCTTGTTGGCAGTAGAATATATGATTGTATTGCCATTATTTCTATATTGGGGAAAAAAGAGTACAAAAATACCATGTGAAGTATGTGAATTCTTTTAAGAGTTGGCCTTGTTTTCCATGATCACAGCTGTAGCTAGGGGTTTTTCCCCTGTGTGTGGTGATGCAGAAAAACAAATCTTGCAGCATATTATAAACCACTATGAAACATTTTGAGAAAGTCATCTGGATCTTATTTGCTGTGGAATTGTTGTTCTAGTCTGTGGTCCCTACTGTGAACTTCACTACTGTGCAGATGAACAAGAAGCAAAATAGTCAAGTGTATGTCATCTAGAAGGAGCACTGAAAACATCAGGTTGTGTGCTTTAACTATCTATCATGTGTTGCTGGTGCAAAAATCCTGCTGGATTTGGTATTAGTTACAGGTAGGAGACCTGCTGTAGCTATTTGTTGTATTTCTGTGAAGAGGAAAGGCAGTATTTGCGTTAGCAGATGTACTTCGCATGTGCTTTGTGTTCATGCAACTCATGTTAAATTATTTCAGTGTTTCTGTAGGTAAATAAGAACTTAAGATTTGAGTTGTTCACTTTTTTTAATGTCAGGTTTTTATATCTGCATTTGTAATTGATGCAGCTTGGAGATTTTTTGAATCACAGAATGGTAGGGGTTGGAAGGGACCTCTGGAGATCATCCGGTCCAACCCCCGTGCTGAAGCAGGTGCCCCTAGAGCAGGTTGCAGAGGAACGTGTCCAGGCGTGTTCTGAATATGTCCAGAGAAGGAGACTCCACAGCCTCTCTGGGTGGCCTATTCCAGTGCTCTGTTACCCTCACAGCAAAGAAGTTCTTCCTCATGTTCAGGTGGAACTGCCTGTGCTCCAGTTTGTGCCTGTTGCCCCTTGTGCTGTTGTGTTGTTGCTGGGCACCACCAAAAAGAGTCTGGCCCCATCCTCTTGAAGATGGAAAGGCTTAAAAAAACCACTGTATACTAAAATCTCACAATACTTGAATTGTGCATTCAGCACATGCAGCTTGTATTTGTAGTGTATGTGAAGTTCTAGCAAGTCTGAATGCACTAATCAAATTGAAGGATCTAGGTTAAATTGGTTGTAGCAGGAAGAAATGCATTGTATTTTGCATCCATGACTAGATGACTTGTATAATTAATGTTAATCAATATGGACATCTGATTTGATATCTTACCCTTTCCTAGAATTGTATGGGTGGTGTTAAATAGTTTTACTTCTTTAATTGTGTCTTGAGGAGCTTTAGTAAAATTAACAAACATATTTGGGATAAACACAGCTTCAAAAGCTACTGCTATAAAGCTGTGTTTTCTCTGTTTCTTTCTTATGTGCTGAAGACTTTTGAGCCACAATTGTAATCACTTATTTTGAGATCTGGCCGTGATAGTTTTAAATATGACAAATCCGCTTTTAGCTGTTTCTTTGAAAGCATATGATACCTTAATTTTACAAACCTGAACTCTTGTGAGAGTTCGTAGGAAAAAGGATTCTTAGGGTGCTGGTCCCTTTTTCCTGTTAATGCTGATGCAAATGTCTTGATGTCACATGTTTTTATTAGGTGAGTGGTGATGAAACACCATGATTGGGACTAGTATTTGTTATGTAATAAATGTTGATCGTCATATATGTATATATACATACATATAACTTCTTTGAAGTTAATTATTAAGTGTAGGATGTTGAGCTAGCAGTAGAAGACAGGTTGCTGAGTTATTAAATATTTCAGAGGAATTAAGTCCCTTTTTTCATTTCAGCATTTTGAATTTTATTATAGAATGCTTTTAATACCTGCCCACACCTTTTCTTGAAATTATCTTTAGAATTGTGTTTCAACTTTCAGCATTGCTCTCTATCTCTTCAGCTGTTCAAAGCCTGCTGGCATTAATGAGAATTGAGACTATTGTTTCCTCTCTAGTAATTTCAACTTCAGTAATATCAGTCTAAGGAAAAATTATCAGTTCTCCTTAAATAACATCAGAGTCCTCATTTTTGTGATAACATTTGGTTCAAAGAACTTAAAAAAAAAAACCCATTAAGTTGTTTATGCCTGCCAGTCTGTACTACTGGTCGTTTGAGTTACACTCCTAGAAATCCTTCAAGTTCTTTTCTCATGAAGTATGCAGAATTTACTTTTTATTCTCCATCTCCCCACCCACTCTGCCAGTATGAATGCCATTAATGCTTGATGTAACACTTTCAGGTTTGTAAACTGAGTAAGTACAAAATGAACTTTGTAAAACTACAATTGAGAGGTAGAACCTTGGCTTTACACTTGCTAGTGGCTGCATTGCTGTTCTAAAGATCTTGTGTGGATGGCTAGCTTCAAGTCAACTTCATTGGACACAATGAGCAGCCTAAGTAAAGGCTCATTTAAGCTAAGTTTTCTTGGTTGCCAGCAGTAAGTAAACTTGTGTTTAGCTGGAATTACAAGGATTGAACTGTCCTGAGGATCTACCAAAACATTTTTAAATACTAGACAAAACCTGTGTTTGAAACTGGATTTCATAACTTTGGGCTGCCTTAAACACAAGCACACATACGTGTAATTTGAACAGCTATGAGAGCTGAATTTATTTATGTTTGAACATCATCAAAATTGTTAAGACTTAGTTACATCTGCCTGTAATTTAGTTTCTGCCCCTGCTTTGAAGACCATTTTAACTGATTCAGCATGTTAAATCTTCATTTTTGTTGTGCAGATATAAAGGAAGAAAAATGCACATATGGGAAAAGAGTATTTTCTGCTAAGCAAAATGCAGTAGTAAAACTAAATCTATTGCATTGTTTGAATTAGTCTTTTAAAAACTGCTTTTAATTAAACTAGTACCCCTTGACTTCTTTAAAGGCTTTCATATGAATTTTGTTTGCTTCTGTAGGTTGCCAGTCTCAAAGCCCAGCATTACTCTTTTTTTTAATCTACTGTTGCAGAGTGAGATGCAGCCCTTAGCTACGCTGTGCAGTAGGTTAGCTAGCACGTGACTGCTGTGCTGTCTTGGCTCTTAGAACAGCACAATATATTTTTGGTCTTTGCCCGTTCCTCTTAGTAAAGCTTACAAAGAATGTTCTGCATCTTGCTGACTTCTGTTCTTGTCTCATTCCTAGAGAAGAAATGTTGCTTCATATTCTCCTCTGTCTCTGAGCCAGACTGGATATAGCAAAAGTGATGAGCTCAAATCCCTGTGTCCAACCAAGACGACCTCACATAGTCATTAGTAGTCACTGATTTTAACCATAGTGTAGCTAATAGTACTGTGTTTTGGTCATGATGGAGGCTAAAGCTGTGATCATGGTATATAAAAAGTCATGCTTGCTACCGTAGAAGATCTTCTAGCACAAGAGAGTGTTAAAGATTGCTACAGTTCTGATTTGTAGCGGAGGGTGTACCCTTTTCAAGACCATGCTACAGTTTGTGGAGGAGGCTTATATTTCTGTGATGTTTTGGTACCAAAATTTGTCTTGGATACGTTTGTATACTATGCTAAATTTTTCTTTTGAATTCTTATGTTAGAACATGCTCAGATGACTGTAAGTCATCAAATGAATACATAAGAGAACGTGCTTATGTCTTTCCCAGGCTGAAACATGGCATGTGATAGTACTTCTGCTTCTGGTCTGCTGCAATGAGAAGCAGGTTAGTGCTGGTTTACTCTGCAGTATATGGCTGCAGTTGTTTTCAGACACCTGGTGCTTGTATTTGGCTTATGGGACAATAATGGGATCTACTGTTCCCTACTTACTATGGGTTGACAAACTTAGGGCATTTTTTGTTCATATTTCTACATTTTTAAAAAAAATTAAATGTAAAAACCCGATTTCATACAATTTATTTTTTTGCAAATACTTGCAAGACAAATGTTTTTATTTTTACATTTGGTTTGTAAAATGGGGCCTGTGTTCTCTTTTCTGAAGTTAGTTTTCCTTTTCTGCAGAATGAAGAGAACCCGATAGTTACAACTTTCAATCTCCAGCTTTCATATTTACTGTAGCACTGGAACAGACGTTGCTTCTGCTGTGTTTGAGAAGCTCTCTGGTGTTTAAAGTTTAGAATTAGAAGTTAACTGTTACGTTAAATTTCTTTTGTGCATCCCAGACTAATTAAGAATCCATTAACATGAACGGCTTTGCACTTTTTATTGGTCATGGGCCTAGAGGTGTAAAATAAAATCCTTGAAACTTATTTTACCTTCTAACTAGAGTGTTTAGGGAATAATCGATTCTGAAGTAATACTCTGATAATGGCAGTTCAGCACTTAAGAGATTGGTTACACCCACATTTCAATATATTGTAAAGAATGTAAGCTGCAAATTGTGTTAATATGTTTACTTCTGCTTTGATCCCACTTTGTTCTTTGTATGTATACTTATATAAAATCTTTTTCATACTCAGTGTGACTGTTTCACTTGTTCTGGTTGCAGTTATATACCTCGAAGCAAAATGTTCTTCGTGTTTTAGTTCTCACTAAGTATTTTAAAGGGGGAAGAAATACCTAGTATAGCCCTGCAAGTTCCATGTGGAAAATACCCATAAATATCACCTAATTACTACATTCTGCAAGGCATTTTTAAATCTCATAGAATTATAGAATGGTTTGAGTTGGAAGGGACCTTCTAAGGTCATCTAGTCCAACTGTCTTGCCATGAGCAGGGACATGAGGCTAGGCTGAGAAAGTTGGGGTTATTCAGCCTGGAGAAGAGAAGGCTCCAGAGAGACCTTACAGCAGCCTTTCTAGAACTCTATGGAAAGTGTCCTTAAAGATCTGTCAGGTCTGTTCTGCTCCCTTGTCCATGAGGACAGTTTCCCAGGGGATCCTGTTGACTAACTCTTTGAAGAGCTGGACTTCTGCTTTCCTAAAACTCAGGGTCCTGGCTTTACTCTTTGCCTGACCCCTGTCCCTCAGAACTGTGAAGTCCACCAGTGTGTGATCACTGCAGCCCGGGCTGCCTCCAGTCTTGACGTCACCAATTAGCTCACTTGTATTTCTCTGGTAGGGCTGTCTGTTACCTGGCTTAAGTCATCCTTGATGCACTCCAGGAGTCTCCTGGATTGCGTACAGCCTGCCGTGCTACTTCTCCAGCAGATGTTGGGGTAGTTGAAGTCCTCAGCAGCGTGACAACTTGTGAGCGCAATGTCTCCTGTAGCTGGAGTAAGAAGGCTTTGTCAGTAGGCTCCCCTTGATCAGGTGGCTGGTAGTAGACACCAGCCACAAGGTTTCCCTTGTTGTCTCTGTCTCTGATTCTTACCCATAATCTGCTCGTGGGTGTTCTTCAGAGACAGCTTTTCATGCTCTTCACATAGGGGGCAATGCTTCCATACCCCCTTCTTCACCTGTCCCTTCTGAACAGAGTGTAGCCATTGATAGCTGGACTCCAGTCATGGCATTTGTCCCACCAAGTTTCAATAATGGCAACTAGGTCATAGCTTTCTAGCAGCACAGTGGCTTCCAGCTTCTCATTTTTGTTGCCCATGCTGCATGCATTGGTGTAGAGGCTCTTCAGCTGGGCAGTTGGCTGTGTCACCTTCTTAAAGGAACACCCTTAATTCCTTTGAGGTATTTCACTGGTGTTTCCACTGTTTGCTCCTTGTGTTGGGTCTGTGTAGTGGGGCTTTGGCAGCAGGGGAAGGGGCTACATGGGCCGGTGGTCCTTGTAAGAAGCTGCTCGAAGCTCCCCCAGCTCCACATCGGCCATGCCTCAGGCTTGGAGACAGTAGGTGCACCTCTGCAATAATGTATTTAAGAAGGGGACAAAGGAGAGGTCGTGGAGACCTGCAGCAGAGAAAGGAGAGGGATGCAAGAGAAACACCTGGGCAGATACTGGGAGTCAGTGAGGAAGGAGTGGGGAGGGAGGAGGTAGGGGGGTGCACCAGAGCAGAGATTCCCCTGCAGCCCACGGGGAGAGGGCAGGCTCTGCCCCTGCAGCCTGTGGAGGATTGTGGTGGAGCAGCCCATGAAGTACCCTGGCAAGGCAGAGATAGACCTGCAGCCCATGGAGGACCCCACGCCAGGGGAGATCCAGAAAGCACACAGTGTGGGTCTGTGCAGTCTGTGCTGGGCTGGTGTGGTCCTGAGGGGCTGTGCTGTGCGGGAAGGACTCATGTTGGATGAGTTCATGAGGGACTGTCTGCTGTGGGAGGGACCCCATGCTGGAGTAGGGGAAGCGTGTGAGGAGCCCTCCCTGCCTGAGGGAGAAGGAGAAGCAGAGACAATCTCTGGTGAACTAACTGGGGCCAGACTCTTTTCAGTAGAGCCCAGTGACAGGACAAGAGGCAACAGGCACAAACTGGAGCACAGGAAGTTCCACCTGAACATGAGGAAGAACTTCTTTACTGTGAGGGTAACAGAGCGCTGGAACAGGCTGCCCAGAGGGGTTGTGGATTCTCCTCTGGAGCTATTCAGAACCTGCCTGGACGTGTTCCTCTGCACCCTGCTCTAGGGGCACCTGCTTTACCAGGGGAGTTGGACTAGATGATCTCCAGAGGTCCCTTCCAACCCCTACCGTTCTGTGATTCTGTGACTGCACCCTGCATTCCCTGTTCCCCTGCACTGCCGAGGGTGGGAAAAGGTAGAGACACTGGGAACAAGGGGACTCAAGCCCGGGAAGGAGGAAGGGGTGGGTGAAGGTCTTTGTTTTTTCAAGATTTGGCTCTTTTTGTCGTCTTATACTCTGATTTGATTGATGACCAATTCAATTGATTTTTTTCCCCAAGTTGAGTCTGTTTCTGCCTGTGACCATAACTGGTGAGTGAACCCTCCCTGTCCTTGTCTCAACCCACCAGGTTTTGTTACGTTTTCTTCTCCTCCTCCCAGTGTTGGGGGTGGAGTGAGTGAGCGGCCCTGTGGTTCTTGTGTTGCTGGCTGGGAGCAAACCACAACACTTGTGTGACCTCAGGAGGCCCTGGCTCATCTCCGTAAGACTTTATCTGTGCTGCAATGTAGCCAGCACATCTCAGAGCAACAGGCTGAGTGCCCTTGCTAGCACCCTGTCCCTCTAATCCTGGCATGTCATCCCATACCTTGTCATAGGCAAGCCTTATGTTATCTCCCTCCCCGTTCAAGTCTAGTTTAAAGGTCTGTCAACAAGCCCCACTAACCTGTGAGCAAAGACCTTCTTCCCCTTTGAGAAAGGTGAAGACTGTCTGATGCCAGCAGGTCAGGTGCTGTGTAGGCCATTCCATTATCAAAAACCCCAAATTTGTGGTGGTGACATTAGCTATGGAGCCATGTATTACCAGACTGGATGTGTTGTTTTCTTCCAATCTTGCTGTCTGCAACTGGAAGGAGAGATGAAAAGATAACCTGTGTTCCAGATTCCCTTACCAATAGTTCCAAGGCCCTGGAGTATCTTTTGATCGCCCTTGGACTACATGTTGCAGCTTCATTGCCACCCGCATGGAAGAGCAGTAGTGAGTTATAATCCGAGGGCTGTACCAAGCTAGGAAGTTTCTTAGTGATGTCCTTATATGCCTGTAACATAACCAATTAGAGTAAATGGAAGTATGGTAGAAGGTGTGCTTGCTGCCCTTCGTACTGCATTATTTAAAAAGTAATGCTTAGCATTCCTGTCCTTAGTGTAGCTGGTAGGGAGTCCTGCACTTCATGAGGCTTTTCAGTCAATATGGATTTGCGGAGCAGTGTAGATAGGGGGTTTCTTTAGCATCGGGCTGTAAACCGCAGGAATCCTCAAAGAAAATCTACTTCCATTACTTTTTCAGTCTTTGGACGCTAATCAATTGAGACAGAGATCAGAAGTGAGATCAGTTGTAGAGAACTGATACTGCTGTGTTATACAATCTATGAATCATTTCAACAAGTAATTCGCTTTAGTTAAGCTGAAGTCAGCTGAGTTCTTACAGTTCTTCATGCTCTAGTCAGACTTGAGGACAGGCTTCTTTCTTCCTCTTGGGTACTTCCTGGTGTGGTAGATGACGTTATATTGTTGACCGCTAGAGTATGCTTCCAGTAACATATAGCAGCTGTAAAGGTGGGGTAGTCTTCTATAGCTAAACTGAACTTAAAAAATAACCCCCAACAAACGCCAAACCAAAAAAAAAAAAAAAAACCAAAAAAGCCCCCAGCAAAGTCCCCAGAACCTGAATTCATGTATTGCTTTAAGGAAACTGAAGTAACATCTGCAATACAGTAATCATCCAACTAATGCTTAGATACTCATCATAAATTTAGTTTGGAAATCATCCATTGATTGTAATTGAGCATAACAGACATACTTCCCAATGGCCTTCTCCTCTCCTATTTTTAGAATTACTTTCCGTAAAGTGATCTACATCTTTTCTTTCCCTGAGGTGTAAATGTTTAATAATTCGGTATTTCTTGCTTGAGTTATTAAATTTAATAGTATTGTTTGTTGGTAAAAGATGGATTATGGATTGAAAGGTTCCTGGAGTTGTGAGGTAAAGGCAGGAGGTAATCAGGATGCCTTTGCTCCCCAACCAGTCTGATCACGGTCAGTGGGAAAAGAGAGGATGCTCTGTTGTCTGTGGGATACCTCAGTTCATACCTGAGGCTACAAAATCAGCTGCTGTGGAGACCTTGTTCTGTGAAGTACATCACCTCCTCCTCAAACGAGCCCCCTTCTCTCTCCCAGGACCCAGTGGCACTTTTGCATTTGCCTAATATTTGACATTCCAAAACACTACAGATTTTTTGTGCACTGAGCCAGACTTCTATGGATGGAGGAGGAAACTTAAAGGAGGCTTGCAGTAACCACATGGCCTGTGACTGGTCTCTAATATTAATCAGCCATCTGAGTAGGATATGCTTTGGAAGTCTGTAATAGCTTACAGCATTTCTTCAGAAACTGGTGGGTGCTGTCAGGAGTACTCAGTATCCCTTTTTGTTATACTTGTGAGTTCTTGTTTTTCTTTAATAAAAACAACACAACAACCTCCACCCACCAAAAATTCTCACCTGCTCTCTCTTTTTCCCTCCCCTTCGATTTGTTTGCATGTATTTGCTGCCTCCTCTATTTTACAGGCATTTACTCTCTGGCTCTGCACATTATGTCCTGTTTTGCCTTCCCAGTAGAGCTTTTAACTTTATATGATAGCATCTGTAGCCATCCTTGCTGTGGAATCCTCTGGGGACAAAAAGCAATAAGAACCAGATTATCAACCTCTTGGTTGAAATGGGAGTGAAGGGCTTTTCCCTCCTGTTACCTGGCTCCTTTCTGGAAGGAGAGGAAGAAAATAAGGAGGAGATTGCTGCTGTGACCACAGCTGTTTACCACCACTGTCATGATCATTTAATTGCTGCAGCCACTCTTACTGCCAGCACATGGGAGTAATTAACACTGATGAGAGAAGATCAAAGATGCATACCCTGCTTTATATATCTCCATGCAGAACAGAAAAATCAAAATGAGAACTCAGCAGAATTATGCAAAAGCAACTTGCTGCTCTTGGCTTAGTACTCAAAAGAGTTCAAGTTTGCCATTCTGTTTCAAACATGACTTGAAAGCATTGCATACTGTAATATGGTAGAGGTAAATTATTAATGTAAATAAAGCTCTCTGCTGCTTGTTAACCATCTCTCGTATAAAACTGCACTGCTGGTTCTCAAGGCCAGCTAATCCTACAGCAAATTACTTCCTAGAACTGTTGGATTATATCAAAGGTCTAACTGAAAGCCATCATTGCTCTCTGCTGCAGTGTAAATATATCTGTTTTTCTGTTAATTGCATGATGACTATTAATTTAATCTACAACAGATCAATGGTAGTGAACTATGGAGTATGTTATTTCTATTGAGTAGTAAGTGAATGGGATGCTTGAACTAGCAGAGTGTTCTGTTGAGAAGGACAGCAATTGATTGATGTGGAAAAAATGAATGGGAGAATAGCACTGCAAAACATGTGCAAGCCTTTTTACCCTTTCTACCCTTTTCTGATACTTCATTAAGTTAGTTTATGGTTGTGATGTCTATAGCATTCATGCAGATTTCTGTGAAATTGTCCCTGAAAATCTAGGGGATAGCAACAATTAAATGCTGTTGGGTAGTTTTTAAAAGTATGCCATCTCCTCTGCACAACTCTTCTGACTGAGTCCTCTCTTGTCCTACGTAGAAAAAAGTCTATCATAACTGTCTTTCCATGACTCAAAATCCCAAGTGACAAAAAATGAGCCGAAAAATCCATTTAATTGAACTAGCTCAGTTGTTTGTGCATCCTGTTGGCAGGTTTAGTTTTGGGCCCCTAGAAATCTTCTTTTTTTTCTGTATTTTTTTTATTGTAATGAACCATCAGTAATAAGAATGCAAACAGTCTGAGACATTTAGGCATAGGATTTCTTAGGAAATAAATTCTTAGGAATAAATTCTTATTAGAAATAAATTCTTAGGAAATTTCTTAGGATTTCATAGGATAGCTTCTAAGAGAGTTGTAGCTGATATTTCTACTTCCTCCTCATACTGAAAGATTACTATTGTTTTGCATTTGAAAATTCCAGTTACTTTCTACTGTATTATCAGCTAGGTTACATGTGGTACTTAGTATTATGGAGTCTTGAGTAAGTCTTACAACTCCAGCATACAAGATTTTTTCTTTGATTCCGATAAAATACTACCTTATCTTTGCAGTCTAAAACAGGAAGTTAGAGGAATTTACTGAGATGCATGATGTGAAGTTGAACAGGAATTATTAGGAGGGAGCAGGGAGCCTCTTCCATGAAGTCTCGGTGAGCTGTTGTGAAGGTTATGGTAATAATGGTACTAGCTGGGAGGGGAGCAGTTCCTATGTACCTGTCTGGCCAGAGACAGAGCAGATCAGAGTGTCAGCTGCCTTTTGGTATGGTTGAAGAAGCAGTAAGGTGAAAGCAGTTCAAGAGACTAAAAAAACTACTCTCTTTTAAGCTGTGGTATCTTCATACGTAAACCTTACCCTCTTCAACTGTCAACAGGAATTTGGATAAAGGAAGGTAGAAGAACACAAGATTGCTTTAACCAGAGTTGCAACAGAAGGTTCTGGGTTTTTTTTCTTCTTAAATTTTGTGTTTCTTTTTGCAGGTGACTTAAACATTGAAGGAATTCAAATGTGTACCAGTTTGAAAAAGCAGAAGGAATATATAGTATTTAGGCTGTGACTGAAATATTTTACTCTGGTATTTTATAAAAGCTTACAATGATTGCATAGAAATGTTTGTAGGAAACCTGATGCTGTTTTAATATTTGTCAAAGGTGTATGTAAAGGGAGTACACGAGTCTTACAGCATGCTCATTTTCGGTATGGTAATAGTCTTTAAAACTGTCTGAAAGCATATATGCTTTGTTCTCAAATTCACTGATTGTTAAATGCGATTGCTTTAAATTAGACTTATCACTAAGAGGTTGATGTAAGACAAGCAACCTTTTTTTACTGTTAGGAAGATCTTCAAGAATTCTGGAAACTACATAAATGTCATCAGCTGTATAAGGAGCATGTAATGTCTTAAGTTGAATAAGAATTGCTATCAGTTATGTTATGAGGCAGTGGAGGCTGGTGCTAAAAAGACCATTTCAAAATGCAGGTGCATCACACTGCAGTAATGAATGCATTTAACAAATAAGTTTGAAGTTAACTTGAATAAAAAACAATTGATCTCCCAGCAACATCTAGTTACTTATTCAGATTACTTGCTTTTGTTCTCCTTTGTCTTTCTGCCTTAATGTGCTAAGAGAGTAAAAATACAGCTTTCTGTGAAAAGTTTTTCAAAACAGTAAGTTAGGTGGTTAAAGTGTAGTAGATTTGGGAAAGCCTCCTTGATATCCTGTCCCAGTCAGCAGGAATATTCCCTTGATATTTCTGGCTTGGCTTTCTGTCCTTTTGAAACACTTAGCAGAGGAGCAACACTGCAGACTGAATGTAACTGTACAAAAGGTGTAGGGAAAGGAGAGCACGTAGGTTATTGGTAGCATAACCAGAACCAGAAGCTCTGGTTAGTGTGGCTGGTAGTGGCCATGCCTTGAAAAGCCTCCCTCCAACTTACCCTTCAGATATCATGCCTCTTCAGGACAAAAGAAGAGATCTTGCAAGACTATCTCACTTCTTGTGCCACAGTTTAGCTGAACACATGCTTATTCTGTGGGTTAGTTAATCATGTGCTTCATATGGTCAAGAAAGCTTCCTGATAACTGAAATTGAGACTGGGCAGCTGCTTTGTTTGTCTCAAAAGTATCCATTATTGAAAGTTGAGTTTATTCCCATCTTGTATCTGTGATGGCTCTACATTCTAGTGTGGTTAGTACTTAAGGTTAACACACCATATCTTAAGAGGCAGAGATCAGCTTTCCCTGGCTGGGTCTCTGATTGGATCAAAAGAGTGGTATCCTTAGGAGACACTATGCTGGGAGTGTTGTAGCTTTGACCTGGATTCTTACTGTTCTGTGATTAAATAAAATCGTGGCCTACCATTTCCTCTCAATGTGTATTATTCATTCCTCTCATAGCAAAGTCACTCATATTTATCTGGTTTTCACCTGTTTTTGAATGGGTATATGATTTGGTAAAAGGAGCCCATCTGTACAGGAATGTATAGCTTTCTGATTCCTAGTTGCACTTTTTTCAAAGATCACAGAATCACAGGAAAGCAGAGCCTGGAAGATACCTCTGGAGATCATGAAGTCCAATCCTTCTGCTCAAAGCTGAGTTGCTCAGGGCTGTGGCCTGTAGGGTTTTGAGTGTTCCCAAGCATGGAGACTACATAACTTCGCTGAGCAGCCTGTTCCAATGTTCAGCCAATTTTACAGATAAGTGTTTCTGTATGTATTCCAGTTTGTGCCTGTTGCCTGTCACTGGGAACCACTGAGAAGAGTCTGGGTCTGTTGTCTTTATGCACTACTGCAAAACTGGATATTTGTACACATTTGTAAGATCCCCCTCTGAGCATTCCCTTCTCCAGGCTAAACAGTCCCAGCTCTTTCTGCCTCTCCACATATACTGGGTGCTCCGAGCCCTTTCCCTTTATGGTCCTCTGCTGGATTCACTCCAGCAGATCTGTATCTCTCTGGAGAAGCCCAGCCATAGGTGAACTAGATGATCATTGTAGGTCCCTTCCAACTGCAATATTCTCTCTCCTCTTGTTGTACTGGCCCTGGCACTCCATGGTGTCTCACCTACCCTGACCTGCTGGCAGTGCTCTTCCTAATGCAGCCCAGGATGCTATTTCTTTGCAGCAAGAGCATGTTGCTGACTCATATTCAGCTTGGTGTTCGCTAGGACCCTCACGTTCTTTTCTGGGAAGCTACTTTCCGACCAGTTAGCCCCCAGCTTCTACTGGTGCAGGTGTATTGGTGGGCTCTGAGTTTACGGTCTGGTGACTGGAGGGAGTGCTTCACCATTCTTTACAGATTACGCACTGTGAAATCACAAAAGGAGGTTTTTGTAGGGACATATCTGTATGAAGGAAGATGATCATTGTACTGATGCATACGTGTGCTTTTGAAAGCACCAGTAGTAATTAATTCAAAACTTACTGTTACAAAACAAACATGTAAAAACATTTAAAAATGTACTATTTCAGCAGTTTCCATTAACATGTTTAGTTTGCTTTATAAATATTTGTCTTCTGCTTTTTGACTGTGTAGTAATTATAAATTGTAATGGGTACGTTTTAAAAAGTTATCAAGGATTTCAGGACTGATCAGAGAATTTTGAGTGTTGTGTTTGAAACTTAAAGGAAGACCTAACTACTAAAGCCTGACATGTCAGCATTTAGTGAAAATCAGAACTCCCTTTAGATGTCCCATGCTTTGTTGAAGATCTTGGTGTATAATGCAAGGCAAGATATGGGAATACGTGCATAAGCAGATGGAACAGTATGTAGATTAACTGTTATAAAAAGTTTTTTGACTGATAAAGTACTATAAGCCCTCAATATCTCACTGACTAGTGAAAATCTCTTTTGTGACACTTTGGTTTGGGAACACCACTATTTTATGGTCTCCTGTTCCACCACTGGTATGTAGACCACAGTTTGTGAATGATAGATATGAAACTGAGAGGTGGTTAGTGTGTGTTTGTGAGCTCCATAAGCCTTGCTTATAAAAACTGTTGTCAAATGTTTATGTTAATTTCTTACTTGAAAATAAACTACTGTCTTAGTTTTACTCTTGATGTTATCAAATCCTTTAAATTACTAAATATGCCATGAATTGTGATATGATGCCCAGCAACCTTTATTACTTATGCAATGTCTTTCACTTTGAAAACACTTGGATTGCTATATGCAGCTCATATTCAAAACTCTAGTGGTGATGGGGGATAGATAATTGCAAATAGTAAGACTCGTACAATGTGCATCTGGTACTAAAAAGTGGTGTAGCAAACTTTTTTAGCTTTCTGCTTGGATCAGGTAAAGTTTGCCAGTCTTGCCTTTCCTATGCTGTGCATTGTTGAAAAGAAAGCATATGCAATTGCTTAGACTATTAAATAGAGAAGTGACTGCCTAAAGCCTTTCAAATCTACTGTAGCACTAATTAGTTGTTTTTAAACTTACATGTTCCTACCTTGAAGGACAGGGTTTAAACTGACTGCTTATGCTTAACCCAGGTGATTTTTTTCCAGCTATTCAAGCTCTGAAACAACACTTCATTGACTAAGACCTTCCATAGGGCTCTACTATGTAGTAGAAAATAGCAGAGACATGCTATCTGTACTGCAGGTGTTTCCATCTTCCTAGTGTTAGTAAACTGATTTATCTTATTAGAAGTACTCAAACATTGTGCAACATGAAGTACTTCGTGTTTTATTCCTGCCTTTAGAGATTGATATAAACCAATGTGGAATGGTTGGTTTGTGAGCAGAATTGTAAATTGTATTTCAGTTGTGGTGAGATTTGAAGATTGACTGAAGGTAGTGCAGTAACACTGACACAACCTGCAGGTAATGCTGTACCCGCTCGGTGTCCTCAGTACCTTGTGGTATGTAACACTTCATCAGCATTCCAAGAGTCTACAACTTTCTACTGTTATAAAAGCTTTCTGCTAATACAATTAGATTTCTAGATTTTAAGAGAAATATTTTCTCTATTTGTATCTGAAATCTATTTATTTAAATGATGTATTAAATAATAAACACATTTTGTGCACTCTTCATTGGCATTATGTGTACTACTGTTGGTTGGGAGGATGCTTAAAAACACTTCTCAAGTATTTCATAAAAAGGTAGTACTATCAGTCGTGGTGTTAAAAATACTACTTTTATATAAATCATTTCTTTAAACCATGGAATTTTGGCTTGGCTGTTATGTGCCGAAGACAGGTGAGGACCGTTTTGCATGCCAGGCAGTCTCCCTGAAAGGGCCTGGTTGTTTGGCTGACAGCTGAGCTAACCTAATTCAGCTGGAAAGTGGGACAGAGTTCAGTTGTGCAGATCACTTCTCGCGCGGAGTTATTGACTGCATTCACTGCCTCTTCCCTGAGAAATTTCACATTCAGCAAAATCTAATGTATGTGCAGTGTCCAAGGCCCATTTATCAAATCAGAAAAGTCCCTGAAGTCTCAAAGATTTGTTCAGTATTTTGAGAAATAAAGTGGTAGCCTTATATTTCAGTACTAGATTTCCCATGCTCATTTTGATTTCTATTCTTCAACTGTGGGAAACGATCTAATGCTTACTATAAAAAAATGCTATTTGCATTTCATTATGTTCAGAATTAGAAGCATAGGCATTGAGCAATGTGGGTCATAGTTTTTAAATCATGTTCTCTGATCCTTCAGTTGAATGCTTCTACTTAATTTTTTAGTAGGAACTAAAGATTTTCATATTTAGACCTTACTAATCAATTCATTTTTTTAAATGCTATGCCAATTTATCTGTTTACTGTTTTCCTGGGTATTGTGTGAGTGTCTATCCATTCCTATTTGGAGATTTAAATAACTGAAAATTTTATTTCATTATGCACAGGGTACATAAATACTCTCTGCAGTACAAACCTTCATGCTAGGCTCCTCTGACATGGGAAAGCTCCCTGGGAATGCGAAGAGCTTACTTGATCTGCATATATTTAATGGCTGAAAACACAGAATTTTAGTGACACACACACTCTCCTAAACGTTGAAGAAAGCTGTGTTTTAATGTCATGAGGATAGAAAGGGACTCTGTTCAGAGAAACACTGATTTATTTTTCTTTGACTTACCATGTTAGGGAATTTTTTTGGTAGACTTTATATTCCTTCTAAGGGAAAACTTTTTCCATCAGGTGTGTCTACATGGGGAAGTAAAATTAGAGGTAAGAGTGCTTTTTCGTTTGGGACAGGTATTAAAAAAATAAATGTCTCTAACATTAGACATGTGTTTTGCTTGTGGTGGCTGTTCAGACAGGACCAAGGGGAACAGAAGTGCTTTTATGACTTTCAGTATTGGTGTGGTGTTAGGAGTTAAAGATGCAGGTTCCACTCAGCTAAGCGCTGTAACAGCACAGAGAAATATGTAACTGCAGTAAGTAATCTCTTTCCTCTCCTACACTCTTGTCTTCTTTTTATTTCTTTTCTATGAGATAATGTCTGGGAACGTAAGACTTGCAATACTGTGAAGCAGTTGTAACTGAGGCATTGGGGTTTACTGCACTAGAAAAATGAAATAAAAATGATTTGCTGCATAGATATTGATGTTAGCTATGGAAACCCTCTCCACAAAAGTGTCTCTAAGGCGGGTGGCCATTAATAATGTTGAGCTTTCTGATAATTTGGAGAGGGTCTTCTCTATGCCTGCCAGGGGAGACAGCATGAAGATTAAAGCAGAAGTGCCAAATGTATCATAGCTTTCCTCCTTCAGATTTTATGCAAATTCCATAATGGATCAATTTGCATATTCCCAGGTAGCTTGCATATCTTCTTTAAACTGTGTGGGTTTCTTCTGAAGATTAATCTTAGTAAATTAGGTTTATTGTTTCAATGCAAGATAGGGATGGGACAAGTCTCTATTACTCTGCTTATGCCTCATCTTGATCCCAACGGCATGAGTTCTTTATCAGCAAGTTGACAATTTGAGTTTTCATTGTCTGATTGATTTTTTTTTTTATGGTTCTGCTAAGTGCTAGACACTGCAGGGAGTTTGTGCTGTGGCAGTCATCTCTGTTGGCTCAGAAGGTGCCACTAAGAACCCAACTGAAGTAAACACTATTGCTCACAACGCACTGATGTGTGTGGGCCTGCAATAAATGTTCGGTTGAAAGAAGTGATGTTATAGCACTAAAAATGCTAGTTAAACTCAAGGCATACCTTCCCCATCAAGTAGGTGAAAGGCAGAGTCTGCAGCAGATCTGGACATTGTGGGTTGACAAATACCTTCTTTGATTTATGGCAAAGAACAGTCTGGTGAAAACCCAGCACAGCCATGTAAGTTTTGATGCACAGATAATGAAAGCCTTAGAATTGAAGGTATGGAGAATGTTTAAGTAGGATTTTAATGAGCTATATTTAGTCTGCACAGGCCTTTTCAGGATTTGTTATAAACTCTGTCTGTAAACTCCATTTTATTTTGTCATCTAGTCTCTTCTTTGTTGTTTCTCAGGGCTCCTGAGCTATTTGTTATTTCAGCTTCTTATCTTATTTGTCTCCCCATAATCGCTTATAACCAGCGTTACCAGCCTCTCTGAGACTCCTGAGTCTTGTGAAATGATGGTCTCTAGTACAGTCTCTTGCTTTGGATGGTCTGTATTGAATCAATATCGGATGGACCTGCTGTATTGTAAAGTGCTGCATAAGCTGTGCAGCTTTTATCAGCCATCTCTGAAGACATATTGTGTGAGAGGAAAAAAAAATGGGGGGAGAATTTCACCTGGAGGATTGTGGAGGTCACTGGAAGATGGCTGGCAGCATGAAGCAAGAAGAAACGTCTAAGGTGCCTGGAAAGTGCTATTGACTGGTATCTTACCTACATTGAATAAAACGCTGTTGTGTACTGCAAGATGTAATTTTGCGTTGGTAGAGGAATTCCCTAATGACCCAATAGATGGCTTTTACTTCTAACTATTGTTCACCTAAAATGCAGACCTGGAATGGTAATTTTTCACGGAGCAGTAATTTGGGGAGAATAGAAAGCAAGACTTGATTTTCTCCCCCAACCCTTGACTTCATAGAATAAAGATAATCTAGTTCCAGCACCCCTGTCTTGGCAGGGACACCTTTCACTAGACCAGGTTGCTCAAAGCCCTGTCCAACCTGGCCTTGAACACTTCCAGGGAGGGGGCATCCACAACTTCTCTGGGCAACCTGTTCTGCTGTTTCCTACCCTTATTGTGAAGAATTTTTGCACAATATCTAATCTAATTCTACCCTCTTTCAGTTTAAAACACTTACCCCTTGTCCTATCAGTACATGCCCTTGTAAAAAGCCCCTCTCTGGCTCTCATGTAGGCTGCCTTCAGGTAGTGGAAGGCTGATACAAGGTCTCCCTGGAGCCTTCTCTTATCCATGCAGAACCCCAACTCTCTCAGCCTGTCTTCATAGGAGAGGTGCTCCAGCCCCCTGATTCAGTACCTGAATGCGGTACTCCAGATGGAGTCTCAGGAGAACACAGCAGAAGAGAATAATCACCTCCCTTAACCTGCTGGTCACTCTTCTTTTCATGCAGCCCAGGATACAGTTGGCCTTCTGGCCTGCGAGTGTGCATTGACAGGTCATGTTGAGCTTCTCATCAACCAACACCCGTAAGTTCTTCTCCTCAGGGCTGTTCTCAATCCATTCTCCACCCAGCCTCTGTCTGTGTTTGGAATTGCCCCAACCTATGTGTAGGATCTTGCACTTGGTCTTGTTGAACTTCCTGAGGTTTGCATGGGCCTACCTCTCAAGTTTGTCAAGGTCGCTGCAGATGGGTTTCCTTCCCTCCAGCATGTGAACTGCATCATACAGCTTGGTGTAGTCAGCAAACTTGTTGAGGGTACACTCAATCCCACTGTTCATATCACTGACAAATATGTTTAACAGTGCTGGAACACTACCTGTCACTTGTCTCCACTTGGACATTGGGCCTCTGAGTGCAACCATCCAGCCGATTCCTTATCCAGCAAGTGGTCCATCTATCAAGTGTATGTCTCTCCAGTTTAGAGGCAAGGATCTCATGTGGGACAGTGTCATGCTTTGCACAAGTCCAGGTAGATGACTTCATTTGCTCTTCCATTGTCCACCAATGCTGTAACCTCATTGTAGAAGGCAACCAAATTTGTCAGGCACAACTTGCCCTTAGTGAAGCCATGTTGGCTGTCACTAATGACCACCTTATATCCCATGTGCCTTAGCATAGTGTCCCGGAGGATCTACTCATGATCTTGCTGGGCACAGAGGTGAGGCTGACTGGCCTGTAGTTCCCTGGGTCTTCCTTTCTCCCCTTTTTCAAAATGGGGGTTATGTTTCCACTTTTCCAGTCAGTGGGAAATTCACCCGACTGCCACTACTTCTCAAAAATGATAGTGACTTAGCAACTTCATCTGCCAGTTCCCCAGGACTGTGAGATGCATCTCATCGGGTCCCATGGACTTGTGCATCTTAAAGTTCCTTAAGATGATTTTGAACCTGATCTACTCCTACAGTGGGTGGTTCTTTGTTCTCTTAGTCACTGGCTTTGCCTTCTGAGACTTCGGTGGTGTGGCTTGAGCACTTGCTGGTGAAGATCGAGGCAAAAAAGTTGAATGCCTCAGCATTCTCCATATTCTGAGTAACCAGGTCTCCCATTTCCTCTGGAGAGGATCCACATTTTCCTTAGTCTTCCTTTTATCACTGATGTACCTATAGAAGCTTTTCTTGTTACACTTGTCATCCTGTCCTGATTTAATTCTATCAGGGCTTTAGTTTTCCTAATCTGATCCCTGACTGCTCGGACTAGTTCTCTGTATTCCTTCCAGGCTACCTGTTCTTTCTTCCATTCTCTGTAGGCTTACTTTTTTGTGTTTGAGTTTGTTCAGGAGCTCCTCGTTCATCCATGCAGGCCTCCTGGTGTTTTTGTGTGACTTCTTTGTTGGGATGCATCGCTTCTGACCTTGGAGAAGGTGATCCTTGAATATTAACCAGCTTTGTTGGGCCCATCTTCCCTCCAGGTCTTTATCCCATGGGACTCTATCAAGCAGGTCCCTGAAGAGAGTAAAGTCTACTCTCCTGAAGTCCAGGGTAGTGAGCTTGCTGTGCGCCCTTCTTGCTGCCCTAAGGATCTTGAATTCCACTCTTTCATGGTCACTGCAGCCAAGGCTGCCTTTGGGCTTTATATTCCTCACCAGCCCCTCCTTGTCGGTGAGAAAAAGCTCTAACGTAGCAGCCCTCCTTGTTGGCTCCTCTGTTACTTGGAGAAGGAAGTTACCATCAACACATTCCAGGAACCTGCTGGATTGCTTATGTCCTGCTGTGTTGTCCCTCCAACAGATGTAGAGGTGGTTGAAGTCCCCTATGAGGACTAGGTCTTGTGAACATGAGGCTCTTCCTGTCTGTCTGTAGAGGGCCTCATCCACTCCGTCTTCCTGATTGGGTGACCTGGCTTGATAATGGCTGCTGGGCTGTGTAACAGCTCAGTCTTTGTAGAACTGTATCAGATTTCAAAATATACAGGTCTTTGGATACTGACAAAAAAGTTCAGCTTCTCAGTGACCAGCTCTATTGGAAACATCTTGATACCAATCCTGTGATTTATTTTTTTTTTTT
>VZSC01017644.1:0-67865 GCA_013398225.1 Steatornis caripensis | reverse complement strand
GTTCCTTTTCTAACAAGATCCTGTGATTTATTTTTTTTTTTTTTGTTCCCACCTTTTTATAAGTACAACTTGCTGAATGTGTGCTGGTAGAGGAGGTTGTTGAGGTTTGGGGTTTGTTTTTAGTTTTTTTTTTTTTTGATTTTTTTTTTTTAAATGTTTGTGGAGGTTCAAGGAAGTTAAACTTGAATGAAACTTGTTACTTAATGGACCTATTTTTTGACACTCTCCTAGTGAATGGGTTTGTTGCCTTAATCTTTCAACTTCCCCAGACTCAGACCATTGCCAAAATGATACAAATATTTACATGTATCTGATAAAGCAAAAGTGAAGGACTTTCTACCTTCCAGCCACTATATGTATTTCATATTTTGGTTCTGTTGATGGGTTTTAAGGGATAGGCATTCTTTTCATGCGTTTTCTCCCATCTTCCCCTTAAGGTAGTTGGTACAGTGTCTCCTTTTATTACTTTAATTTAAATTTTTAATCTTGCAGGATAAATAATGCACTTTCAACTAAATACAATGGAAGGTGTTTCTGTTTGGTTGTCGTGCCAAGCTGAAATCTGGAGTCCAGATGTCTGGTTTTAGCTTTGTTGCATGCTGCTTGTCAGAGTTTGTCATTTAGTCTTCTGCTTTTAGTGTAGCGATGATTTTATCCGCCTCGCTGTTTTTTAGGGGCTTCCGCAATGTTTTTTCCACAATACACCCATGCTTATGCTTGTCTTGCGTTAATGCAGAGCATACACACACTTTCTAGAAATTTATCTTTAAATGCAGCTTAAAAGATTTTCTGGAGACATTAATTATTGACTTTTTTTACTTACAGTCTATCCTATTGTATTTCAGATGACAAATGTACTTGTCATCACTTAATTTTTCATTGTAATTACTTATTTTTTAATTATGTCTTTCTACTTCAATATGGGTAATGTGTGTCTGGGTTTTTTTTGTTGCAGTATGTGCAGGAATGCGCGGAGCCAAATAGCTTGTATTTTATCTTGAACTTTTTTTCTCTCCACAGAATACCTTTCTACCATTTATATTTTGATTTTACTTTAGGAGGGATTTATTGTGGGCATATCTTTATGATTTCCTAGGTAGCCCTCAGTAGTGAGACTGCTGTTACATCCTTGTCATTGGACACCAGTACTGCCACCAACAGTAGGGTCTACAACCCACGTAGATGTACTCAAGCAAGATGTGGGAAATGCTTTTAATCCTAGTGGTTCATCAGAAATCCCCCTTTCTCTCTCTGAGAGAAGGGCTCTGGCAAAGGGTTCAGCTCTGAAGAACACAAGAGCTTCAGGCTTTATTTAGACAATTCTGTCTTCATTTAAATAGAAGCTGTGTTCACTATAGTCTCATCTGAGCTGGGTACAAAATGTACAATGACACGGCTTTTAAAGGAAACAGAATTTCATGGGAATAATGAATAATAATGTTTCTTCTTCCTTTTGAATATCAAACAGATTACCCTTAATGTTGGTTTTGAACATGACAACAGGCAGGAAGACTGTAAACATAGTAAAATGGCTCTTCAGAATTTACTTCATGGTTTTGGTGCGGTGTTTTTTTTTTTTCCTCTTTCTTTTCATGCATGGTTCAGACCTATAGCCAAAAATTCAGATTGAGAACTTAGAATAAATCACAGCATATTCGGATGGAAGGGACCTCAGAAAGTCTCTAGTCCAACGTTCTGCTTGAAACAGGGTCAGCTGTGAGATGACGCCAGATTACTCAACACTTTATCCAGTTGCTAGCCTCGAAAACTTAGTTATGGAAACTGCACAGCTTTCTTGAGCAACCTTTTGCACTGCTGGACTGCATCATGGTGACAAAGTTTTTACTTATATCCGCTCAGAAGCCAGATATAAAAAGCATAGGACTTCAAAAGGAGGAGGAGGAAGGAATCTGTCTCTCGTATATCCATTCTTCTTATTCGTAACCTTTTCCCTTTTACTCTTCCCTAGCCTCTATTTTAACCTCAACTCTACTACCTCTTCTGGTGTCACTGATTTGATGTATCCATCTCCTCTGAATGTCTCACAAGCACTTCTCTTTAAAAGTTTGAGAAGTTGATGACAAAAGTAACCACAAAAGGAAACTAAGGCAAAGAATGCTTTACTGGTAGCATTATATTAAAAAACTTACTGCATCCTTGATGCTCAAAGTCTGGTACAGATGGTAAGTAAAGGAATATGGTACGGTTATTTTGTAAATTCCTTTTCTGTTCAAGGATAGCATAATACGTGTTAACAGTGTATTTGAAAGATCATGCTGCCAGAAGCTACGATGTAATGAATATTTCTTTTCAGAAATGTTAAAATACAATATTCTACAAATTGCTTCAGTAGCAAAACTGTAACAACACGCATACTTTTTTTCTGATTTTTTGGCAGTTTTGGTAAGTTAAAGTTTTGTAAGTTAATTTTTGTTTAAAACTTTTTTTTTCTTATAATATCCCATTTATACCTCATATACCTCATTTTTGCATCTAGAGGATATTTTATAAAAGTAATACCAAAGATACTGTTTTTGTTAGAATAATATTTGTAAAATCAGGAATCCAGTCTAACAAAAAAAAATTACCAAAGTATGCAGAAGGAGGTTTCAAAAGATGGTTACTTGGAGTTCAATGGGCTATTCGTATATTAAAAGGTTAAGATCTTCCTTGAAAGACTTGGAGATACTGGTCATGGATTTTATGTCTGAAGTCTAATGAATTTACAAACTGATTGTATGTTATAAAGACAGAGTTCCTCTGGATGTAAAGTCAATAATTTGATACTTCAAGGGAACAATACTGCAATCAGTGTTACTACATTCTTTCAACCATGATGTGGTGGATGGCTGTGACATGGCCCAGAACGGTGGTGGTTCACTGCTGTTTCACTTAAAAACACGGTGAAGTACCACTCCCAGAGTCTCAGACCAGTTGAGCCAGGCAGAAAACACATAAATTACCTTGCATTAGTCAGTGATATTAAGAAAAAAACCAACTTATATACTTTTCTGACTTACGGATTCCTCATTTGGGAGTTGGGAGAATGATATTAGCAGATTTTGGCAGTTTAGTGACAGCATATCCTATTCAAAAGAGGAATTTAAAGCAAATAGGGTTCTTCAGCTGTTTTGAAAACAGGAAAAATGTGTAAAATTTATCCATTGAAATGGAGATTTGCCTTCAGACAGAGTAGTATTCAATTCTAATGTCACAGCTAAAACTGAAGCAGGCAGGATTAGTGAATCTAATCTGTTGTGGGTTGGAAATCAACTAAAAATGGTTATTTACAGATTTATTAGTGGGACAATATGAAATGAGAGAGAAGCCAAGAACTAATTGGGAGCTGAAAGGCATTTTCATTACCCAAATGTGTAGATGGTGGATAAGAGGCTTGCTGATCATGTTGTCTAACTTGAAAATCTGGAGATTATCCAGAAATCTAAAAAAGAATTGGAAAACAGTTCATGCAATATCATTCACCTCCAGAAATAACTTGAATTTCTTGTAACAAGTGGTTTCATATATTAAAAAGATTTTTGAAGTCTTTCATAACAAATCGGCTCACAGGTGATTTAATACAGTTTAATACACTGAGGAAATAATTGTATCTGGTTTCGTAAAAGGCAAATGTGGGAACCTGCAGTCCTCCTCGTGATGTAGTAAATTATGAATTTTTCGATATGAATATAATTTATTTTCTACTTTTTTCTTTCCTACAAATCTGTCAGCATAAAGAATAGCTGCTTTCAAGATTTTTATCCTCAGCAAAGGTCATTTCTAGAAATGAATGTGCTTTTCTTGGTAAGATGTGACCTACAGAAGGTGGATGAGTGCTCCAGGCTTTGTTTGGGGTAATAATAATTAATACAGATGAAAATCTTCTTTCTGATGATGTATAACTTTATTAAAATTGGAGCAACCACACATTTTTCTTGTCATTTGGAATATGCAAATTAAATACACTATGGCAGTTAGAATTTAGCTACATAACTCATCAAACTTGGAATTGAAACTTAAATTTTATAGCTGAGGAAAAAGGAACAAGAAAGTTACGCATCTAGAATGTTGTACATGCACCTTTTTCAAGAACACAAACCAACCAGTAACGGGTTACTGGAAACCAATGGATAGTGAGGAAAACTTTCTTAGGAAGAACGGAGTGGGGAGTTAAGTTTTGTGGGTTTTCTGTGTGGAGAGAATGATATTTAATCTCAGTCAGGGGAACACACCACATGATTGTCCAAATGTTTGTAAAAATGCTTGTTACCCTCAACTGGAAAGTGTATAATGGTACCATTTCTTAATAATATCTAGTTCTGGTGCATTTGAATGTCTTGCTTACTAGTTAGAATTAAAAAAAAAAAAGAAAATAAACCTTTTCATTGATAATGAAGGCAATTTTGGAAGTAACTTGGAAATTTTTGATTTCACCAGCTTTGTGGTGAAGTATGAGGCACATATCTTCAGCTTTATTGATGCTTAGCATATGAAATACATATATTGTTCCTTTTCTAACAAGTTTCACAGCAAAATTTACATTCAAAACATCTCGGAGATAACGTTATGGGGTTAGAAGTGCATACAGAAGGGAACAAGGTTCAACAGACTTAAGAATTTAAAAGTACTGAACTCTAGAATAGGGAAAACTTGCTATTAGTAAGCCAGAGTGGTAAGTGGAAAACATGCATGCAACCCTGTCCTTGTCAACGCAAATGCTACTTAATAAAATAGTGGATTATAGAGGTGGTGTCAAGCTGCTAAAAAAGAAATCTTTTTTTCTAGGCCGATGCTTATATTTTTAAGCTGCAGTAAGCATTTCCTGCTCTGTATTTCTAGTTTTGTAAGAGATTGTTCTGTGTGTGCACTGATTTCTGAGGCTCGGGTTAATATGCTGATCGTCATTGCTGTTTTGCAGAAGCCTTTAACAAATTTTAAGAAGTGAAGAAAGTCCCTTTGTACTTCCTTGTACTTTTTTGGGTTTTGAATAGGCAATGTCTGCTTTTGTTCCTTTGTTAATTGTTAATATTAATTGCACAGACTGGTCTTCCACTTGTTGAACTCTTTGTACCTCCCAGTTTTTATCTCTTGACTGTTGCTTGAAGGTATGTTTGATAGGTGTTTGTACTACGTGTTTGTGGAGTTCTTGCTATAGCTGAGATGTATAGCGTCTATGACGAAATGTGTGGTTTACAGCATACATCATAGCTACCTATTTTTAAGCAACTGTGATGCTTCTTCGTGGCTCCTAATGGTGTCCTCTTGCTAGACGTCAAATTTCTGTCTGTTTTCTCAGGGAAGTTGGGGAATTTTGAAACCTGAGAACAATGATACAGTCAGGTAGTTCAGGTTTATATAATGTTTGATTTCTTGGTCCTTTGTTATGCAGTGGAGGAACTTTTTGTTTCATGAATAAGGAAGTTGAAGTTACTATGTAGGAACTCCTCATTTCTTTCATCCCAAGAGCATTAAATGGATTGTTACGTCAATAGCTACACCTTAGTTTACTAATAACTACAGGTGTGTAAGGTATTTGAAGTAGGAACTTGCCATGAGTATCCTGGTCAATTTAGCAAGAAAGAATTAACAGAAGCTTTTAAGGTGGATTTTATGGGAGCGTTGCTTCTGCTACAGATGAGTACTGGTGGGTGCAATGCTGAGTGTGCAGACAGCCAGTGGGTAACGCAGTTGGGCCTCACAGAGGGACTTACAGAACCCATGTGCCGTATTCAGGCTCCCGTGTTCAAGAACAAGGGTGAAGAGATGTACATCTGTGTTCTTACATTGAATACCTGTTGTTTATATGCCAGGAAATATAAAGTATGTAATCCACTCATGTTTTTGTTGAAAGATATAAGCAAGCCTCTTTATTTGTGTGTAGGCTCACTTTCCATCTTTCACTTAGGTCTCCAGACTTGGAAGTTTGGTCCCGGGTGTAGTATCAAAATTAAATGGAGAGACTGGCAAATATGTTAAAGCTGGAAATTAGGAACCAGTTAACTTGTTTTGCCTATGATATCCTCATGTTTATGTCTCTTACTTTAAATTAGCTGGCAAACTCTCAGAATGTTTGAGCTTTGTTCAGAAAAAATACAGCTAGGTGAAAAACTGTAGCCACAGACATGATGTGTATGTAAGCCATAATTGTTTTCACAAAAAATACCAGTAAACTAATTTAAAAATATTAAATACTTTATTAATTTGCTACTTTTAGTAGTTTGATCTCACATAGGCTGCTTTGACTGTGGACGTGAATTCCACCAGTAGTGACCATGCCTTTTATTTGCAGCAGGTATAGTAACTAAGGTTGATGCTTTATTGCAGGTCTGTCAAATGAATTAAAAAAATAATGATTTTATAGACTTATGTTTTTCAATAGCTGTTCAAACACTGGATTTCTCAATAAGCAAATACTTTGAGCTCCATTTAAGTGAATGAGCACCCACTTCTGAGATTGATTCAGATTCCTCTTTTTCTTTCCTGAACTTTTAAAGCTGTTCAGATACATTTTTATAAACATAAAATCAAACACCCATTTGACTCTCGTGCTGTGGATATTGTGCTGTTGACCAGTGTCGTTTAGACATTGGAAACATTTCTTTGGGCTTGTTGTAACTGAAGGCTTATTGCAGTAAAAAATACCTTACCTTTGTAGATACTAGCTCATGGTTGTCCCTTAAAGTGAAGTAGTTAATTATTTTGCAATTGCTAGTTTGGACCTTTTTTTAATATTTGTTCTGAGCTACAAATATTTGTAATTTACTCTGGCATGTCTAGCCTGATCTCTAGGGTAAATTGCAATTTTTTAGTTTGGAAAAAAAAGTTTGAGATTGCCTAGCTAACTTTGACAGTTATATTTATGGCAGCATAATTGGTTCAGTCATCTTGAGTTTAAAATATAGTGTAATGTGACAAACTTATTTAATGCATACTTAGAAAAGGGTACAGGGGAGATAATTGAAGAAACACATTGTAATCCTTTGGGACTCAAAAACTAATGCAAATCTTGGAGCTTGGGGGGTGTGTTTTAGTTCTTGGGTTTTTTCTTGTTTTTCTTCTTTTCCCTCCGGACATTTACACTACAGTTACCTTGCTTGTCTTTCTGGAATAATTGATTTGCCTTGTTTTTCTAATTGCTTATTCTTAAGTGAAATGGCCAAATCCTACCACTGGTGTTGGAGTAGAATGGAGGAGCCTGGTAACTGCTGAGGATGAGACTAGAAGGTTTGTCGTGGTGGGCTCATGTAGTCAAAGTGGAGCTTTGTCCCACCTCCAGGTTGCTGGTACCGATGTGCTAAAAAATCAGTTACTTCACAGAGGATAACAAGCACTTTCCTACTCACAGAGAAGAGAATCTCAGCTACGACTTTTCTTCATGTTGAAGAATAAATGTCTGTGTTTATCACAGTATGTCTGTGATTATGTAAGTTCTTCTCCAAAAATAACAGTTGTGTTACAGCTGTGGTTGGAAAAATGAGTCTGTGCGGGAGTCTGGTGCCCTCGTGGTGAGCTTGAGCAAATCCCAGGAGACAGGATGGGTTGTTCTGCCACTGAGGTCAGAGTGCTGAAAGAGCTGGTTTCCTGTCTTGCTTCCTTTCTGAGATTTGTGCCCAAAGCAACACCCATGGGTAGCTGCGAGATTGCAGTGGCACTGCTGCCCAGCCCTCTGCAGCACTGCCTCTCTCGGCATACTGACCTAGAATACTGCCCTAGATCTGTTTCAGAGGATTTCTTTAATTTTCCCTTCTAGCTTGTCAGAAACCCCCTCAGGATGTTAAATGACTTGGTAGTTGCAATATGATAAATTGGCTGCTAATTAATTTTTTCTAGAAACATTAGTTCTTACCTTTTAGATTTTTTTTTTCTACTCTGCACTTGTCCTGACGCTTTACTTTCTCTGACACATCAGAATGTTAATTAATCTTCTTATTTCATCTATTTGTGTAAATATAGATCCTGTAGGCTACTGTGTTGTTTCCTGTTAAGTTCGGCTAGTTTACAGTTGTACAAAGCCAAATTCGTTGACTATCAGCAGTTCCAAACATTTGTGGTATCCCTCTGTCACCAGTTTTTTTATTGCAGTCCTTTTGTTGTGATAAATCACAACACTGAGGCTTCCCTGCACAGTAATTTGTATCAAGTCACTTCATACTGAAGTCTTTAACTGTCAAATATGAAATACTGACAGTCTATTTTTGGCCTATGCCTAAATAAAAGACATAAATAATACTCTAGAACAGGAAAGTATGCTGACAGCTAGTCAGAAAGGGCATTCACTTTTGAAATGGTCCCTGTAATCCAGAAATCATAGCAATCTGCTACTTGTTTAATGGCTTACATGGAGTGACTCTTCTGGTCTTAGTCCCATTCTCTGAAGACAAATGACCACATCATAAACCTCCCCCCCCAACATTAACACCTGCTGATGTCCTGTGAAGAAAGAAGTCTGAAAAGCCAACAAGCCAAATGCTTTTTTTCAGCATCTCCAAATTCAGCACCTCTCTTTTAAGGTTTAAAGTTCTTTGTAGTTTCCTTTATGCCAGCAGTTAACCTTCTCTCTGGATAAATATCAAAATCCAGCTGTGTGAGAGCTGATAGGCTTGTGTTAGCACTATTGGCAGTCACTTCAATGTGAAAGTGTGCCTTAGTGTTTCTTAGGTTATGGTAGACTCATCTTGTGTTTCAGCTGCACTTGCCTAGTGAGGGTTATCTGTATGTTATCCCTTGATGAAAGCAGGGTCCTGGAGCCATCTCTGATTTGGTGGAACCACTTGTGACCTCAGAACTACTGTGTCCTGAAAAGGTGCCGTTCTGACTTTGTTGGCACTGTTTACAGTTACCTGTCTAGGTAAATGTTGTATTAAAAGGATGTTAAAAATATTTAAGAATATGTGTATTTCCAAAAGTTTTTTCCGCCTAATTTCTCTGTTCCTCGTGGATAAAGTTTCGTTTCCTCCCTGCCTCAGTCTCCTAAATTCTCTGGTGCTTGCTTTCTTCTGCTTACATTGGAGTCTTTGAAAGGGTCGTTCTTACGTTTCCCTCTCCCTTTGCAACAGCTTTGAATTGCTGACATGCTCCCTTTGTTGTCCTAGGAGTTCCCTGGTCTAGGAATAATCTCCCATCTTTCTCTCTCCTGCAGAACCTTTCTATGGCTTCCTCAGATTCCTCAGTTCTTCTGCGTTTGCTACTTTTTTCCAAATCTCTCCACCTCCACCCACCCGAGACCAAGATTTGCAAGAATCTGCATTAATAATTGACAGAAATGATTCTGTCTTGGAGTTTTTTTCCTTTACAACAAACTTGGTCTGATTTCTACAGATAGAAGTCATTAAAGTTTAATGATCCTTGATAACCATTATCCACTCAAATGCCAGTTGGCTAACACATGTCACCAACCTCTTAGCAATGGGGAAAGCACTTGTGGTATAACCTGTACAGGGATAAATGGATATCCTAAACTGCTGCACTTGATTTACTGAATATTTAAAGCCTCATTAAACAGCTCTAGGAAGTTCTGCTCTGGCACTTTAAGAAAGGTTTGGGGTTGGAAGATTCCCTTACGTACAGCTACCTTGACTACAAAGCAGACATCTGAAAACATAACTGTATATTGATAATAAAGGTGAGTCTAGTACTATGGCTCTTAAAACATAGAGAATAAAGCATAAATTTTAAGACTCATCGTTTCACCTAGTCCCTGTATTACATGCAGTATAATTTCCCTACCATAACCATTTTTGCTTTTCCTTTTTGTATCAAAGCCCTGCAAGTGTGCAGTACTTAAGTCTGAAAGTGTTGTTTTATAAAAGAGTGTAAAGAAATAAGAGAAGCAATATCCATTTTAGTTAAAGAAAAAAATTAAAGCTGCTTGGCAGGAGTTAGCCAGATTATTTCCTGGGTATAATAATCTAGAATAAGATTAACATGCTATGTTGAGTGCAGCGTTGGTGCAGTAGCATCTTGCTTTTAACTGATGGTATCATGAGTGCAATACTCTATTCCCTGGGTGAAATCTAAAACATTGAGCTGAAAAAAAAATCTAGATACAATAACTGACTATCAGAATAAACCTTTCAGATTTAAGAATGTGATTTGGGAGCATCTTACAAGAGTTTTACTTATAATGAAGAATTTTATCATCAAGTGTTGGCCTTCCCTTGGACAAAACAAAACTGTTTTGAAGTTCTAATATCCTAAATATATGATTTAACTCATTGAATATAGAGAAGAGACACATCTTACTTAAATAATTAACTTACCAAGTGTTAAGATATTAAGTACTGAAAGTCATGATTACAGTTTGTAATGTAAGGAAGCCAGACACTTTGCAGACTTTTTTCATTCTTGGGTCATTTTTCCCCTGTTTTACCAGTAAACAGAATTTTCAGGATGTGCTGAATATTAAGATAAACGTAGTTACATAAATTCTACTTACAAGTTTTGCTCACAAAGAAATAACTGCGGTATTTTCCTCTTTACCTTGCACAAGTACGTAATTTAATTGAAACTTGTTCTAAAATACTTCTGTGCAAAATTTAGATTAAGTACTTCATTAAGCCTGAGTTCTGAGTACAATTTTTTTTTAAAGGAAGTTTATAAATATATGCGTATTTTGAACTAGGATTTCTATATAATATATTAAATCTCTTTACTACCTTCTAATCATAGCATTTAAGATAATACTGAGGAGCTATAAATCACTACTTAGGAAAAAATAAATACCAAAAGAATTCTAGATCAATTATAAGTGGTCTAAAAGCACATGGTTTGTCATTAATACTTGCTTTTAAAGGTGTGTACATAAATACTGCGCTGTTTGCAGAGACAATGGATCCTTTTCTAGTTGAGGCTTGATCAGAATCATGGCATGGTGGGGAAAGAAGTATCAGCTTTGCAAGGAAGGTGATTTGCATACTATTACTCCTTAGTCTTTGCTTTCTGTCAAATTTTGTTAAGCTTGCTGTGACCTACTTTAGAGTCTTATGACGAGATTAAGAATTCCAGTGAATTCTGTGTTGCTGGCTACAGTAGTTTAAGCACTTGGGTTTACTTTACCACTTTTGTCTTTCTGGGAGTAAAACACGATTTCTCATTGTAAGCCTTTAAGTCCATGATTCTATTTCCTTTGCTGATTCTTTGTTTTTCTTTGAGGTTTTTTTTGTTTGTGGGTTGTTGCATTTTTTTAATTATTTAAGAGACTACTGTCTTGTTTTGGTGATTTTATATTTCTAAGTTATGTCAGGCAAAATATTGCATCTGCAGGTTCACACCATCCATCGTGGCAGTCAGCTTTACTTAATGAATTCCAGGGCAAACCTAACTGGAAACATTTGTCCTGTGCCAAAATTTTGTAAGTCAGAGTATTCTTTTTGTCACCACAGCTATGACAAAGTCCGGTGGTGTCGTTGCTTTTCCCGTTTTAGTTACACTAGAAATATGAGAAAAGCAAAACCTGCATACGTGAACCATAGGCACTCTGACATTTGGGTGTTTGTGGCAGAATGTAGTGTCTTGCAGAGATACCAAAGTGACTCTGGTATCCACAAGAGGTCTTTCAAAATAAGATTAGATACGTTTTTATGGTGAGTAAGCATGAGTTAGTCTGCTGAGAAATGGGTATATTAGTGGCTATTCTGCTGCTTGTGCTGCTACTTCAAGCTACTTCACTAGGAATCAGCATAAGTAATTCTACATGGACCTTGTGTTGTAATTTATGAGTAATCCATAGTTTTGAAAAGTATACATTATCGGCTCTTGTGCATTAATAATTTTATAGTTAAAAAAATGGAATCAAGTATGACATTCTAAACTGCAAAAGATCTACTTCCAATGATGGAGAGGTTTTTTTTTAGTGAGAGAGGAGTCAAAACTGGAAAGCATCTTTTTCATTCACTACTATCCTAAATTCAGGAGAGATTGAATAAAATACACGTATCTGAATTGACCCAGATCTTGCTCTACCATACTTTTGTTAGCTTTTATGTTGCTTAAACCAAAGACCTCTCCTTTTTTTCATTAATTTTGGAATAAATTAAATATACCTTAAGAATTATTAAAGGAAAAAACCCTACCCTAAACTATAAAAGCTAGAACACGGTTGTCCTGTCACCTGGTTCTGCTTCCCGTTTCTGGCCATACAAGTTTTAAGTAGGACTAATGTTGATGAAACCAGGTCACCCCTGAATATTTTATGTAAATCTCTAGTCCTGATGGAGTATGTTCATAGCTCAAAAGCCTACCTGGGCAAAGCAAGTTGCAAGGTTGAATCATTAAGATGATATTTTAGTCTTGATTTGGCATGTACTTGCCCTACATTACAACAATTTCATTAATCAGTTTAGTATTTTGGTATAATGGAGACCAATCTCCCCACTTACTGTCAGGCCCTTTCTGTGCCCTGACCACTACTGCACTTGCTTTTACAAAGGCACAAATTAAAGATCTCTTCAGTTTACCTTTTAATTCTAATTCATCCATCACTGATCACTCAGTTCACTGGTTGTTGCTTACTGTGTGCTAATGTTGGTGGTTGTTTCAGTCCTTAAAAAGAACAAAGGAGGGGAAGGAATTGAAACAGTAAAATAGAAAGGACAGAGCAGATGAGAATAATTTCATAATCAGTATGCTAAGTTTTTTTCAGAAAAGGTGATGTTGTTGGTAGGGGTATTTCCAAATAAAATTCATAGTTTGTTTCTTCTTGTGTCTCATCGAGCTGAAATGTAAAGGCCGCAAATTCCACAAGATGTACTTCAACAAGACTATTCTGTTTTGGCTCACTTGACACTTGAAGTTCTTTTGGAGACTGAAAGCATAAAATAGTCTAATTTCTGTATGTCTTAGAAAACAAATATGAAAAGTCATAACGCACTAGTTCACTGATTTTGCTCATATATAATTTCCTTTCTGTGACACTTGAGTTATTTACATGCAAGCCTTCAAGGATTAGGTAGGATTATGTTGGTCACGTAATGGTATCTCTTTCTGGCACAAGAAGTAACTAAACCACCAATGAGTATAATTGTCATATCCAGTAACATTGCTGCTGTTTGGAACTAATGAATGTCAGTGCGAGTCCAGCAGTGATTGTTGGCTGACCTTTCAGGTAATCCTAGTGAAGTGGAAAAGGGATTCGGTTTAATTGGAATGGTAATTTTAGAGTTAATAAACTGCGTATTTTTATAAGTGGGTTGAATATACTGTATTTAAATTCTTCAAGAAAGTTAGAAGTTGCAAGCCTTGGTATGCCTTTTATTTTCCTCTTTCTCCCTGACTTTAAGTGTATTGGGTTGCGGATACTTTCCTACTCCATAAAATGCCATTTTTCTTTGATTTGGTCTTTTCAATTCATGGTTAGGAAGAATAAACCCATTACAGGCTAGATGTGTTATCGATTTACTTACACACTTGTAATAGTTTTAATTGGTGTGTAGGATTATGATAGGGATCAAAACCTGCTGCTGAATCAAATCCAAACCACTGTTTATTCATGTGTGGTGCTCCTAGTGATTCTATATTTGAGTTGATATCTCACCTACTTAAATTCAGAGGTCTCAGGCAAGAGATTTTTTTGAGAGGGGGAAAGGGAATAATGCAGAAGTACTAAATCACACAATTGTTTTAAAGCCAAGATAAGTCTAAGGAAAATTACTGTTGTTTTTAAAGTATGTTTGTGCTTAGCCATCTTCAGATTCAGCATTTGGCTTGGTGCTTAGCAGCTGATTCTTTTCAGTGGTTTCGAAAATCTTTCATGTAAAAAGAAGAAATCTGCATATAGTAAATGCCACATGATGTTCGTCGTGTCAATCTTAAGGGCTTGTTCTGCTCAGTTTTAAAAACATCCTTGCAGTCTATTGATGGTCTAATTTACTAATTTTCAACACCTGCATCTTGCTACTTAAGATGAAGTTGATGTGAAACAGCTTCGTGGAGTATAGGAACTGAACAACTGTCAAACTGGGTCAAGCCTCAGATGTCTCTTACCTGTCCGTTAATCTTCTATTGGGAAAATGTGTGAGAAATAAGGAAAGTATAGATTTAACCATAGTTTTTAAGACTTAAAAAGCCAAAGGGTGCATTGGGGCTGTTGTACTTAAGTCCTCCTATATCTGTAACCCCTTTTTAAAACTCATCCTATTTTTGACTTTCACAGTGTTCTGTCACTTGATTATTTGGTTTATTTCAAACCTGCTGCCAGACCATTCATTCCTTGAAGTTGTTATGCTTTGAAGAGAAGGTGATAATAATTCCATGTTCTTTTCCCCGTTATCGTTAGTGATTTGCATACCTCTGTAATGTCTTGTCAGTTAGATCTCTTTTCCAAGCTCAGGTCATTACTGCAGTGGAAGATGATGCATGCCTCTCATGAGCCTCCCTGTCATTCTCTAACCAGAACCTGTTCTGGGTCTTCTTGTTGCATTTATTCAGAAAATTTGAAAGAGAATTTTGTGCAAGCCAGGCCTTACCTCTTGATGCAGGTAAAAACTCTGATTACCTGCTTGGTGTGTCTTGCTTCTGCTTCTATGGGCAACGTTACTGCCAGACTCTGAAAGAAGTTTTTTCTTAGGCTGGATTGATGAAAATCGTGGTTTCTTCACTTTTTTTGCCTATTGGATTCCTGAGCATTGTCATTGCTGTTGGGCAATACTGCTTTCTTCCTGCAGCACTGTACGGCTGTGACTTGGTCTTTGAAAGAAGAAAACTGGATATTTAATTGTGATAAATGATTTATCAACATTTGTTTAAGGAATGAATTGCTTTCTGAGATATTGTTCATAGCAGAGAGGAAAACCTCATATAAGTAATTCCCAGGGTAATTTGCAACAATTTGTCTTTACTTTCTCTGTGGACAGTGCAGTTTTGTACATTAACTACGGGACACTGACGAGATACTTTATGGTACAGTCACATATGTAATTATTGTTTTGGGTTTTATAAGCAACAGCGGTAAGGTCTGGGTGATTTATTCCTGCCAATTCGTTTCTGAATGAGTATGCCCTTTCTAAGGATTTTCATACAAAAAGCAGAAAGCTTGATAAATTGGGAACTAATTTCTGAAGGCATACGTTAAAAAAAAAAAGTAATGGCTGTGCAATGGAAAAACCTGTTCACGCTCCATTACCTGACCAAATAATTTGTTTAACCGCGTACATCATAACCAAAGGCTTGATCACTGTGGTTTATCACTTAGTAAATGTTCATTTGCATAAAATGTACTTATTTCTAGAATCTCTTTTTGCAAGAGGTCTTCTGCTCGAGTTTCGTATTCTTGTTTCAGAAGGGCTTTTCATCAATAAGAGGAAAATGCAACTTTGTTCTCGCCTAACCTCAGATGCTAGATAAATCCCATGGTGCCACTGTTACTCTGTCTGGATCCCTGGGAGTTTATTAATTGTGGGGAAAAAAACCTCCCACTATTTTAGAAAATGAATGATTTCAAATTAGCATAATAATTCTGTCAGCTGTGTGTGATGTGATGTGATGGCCCTCTTGATGAATTGTGGCCCTGTGGCCAAGTCTAGCCCTGGAGTTGCTGTTTGTTTGCCGTCCCTCCCTGGGAGCGGTCCCGTCCAGGGCAGCAGCTTCCTGGGAGGAGGCTCTGCTCTTCTTTCCTATTCGTTTTGCCTTGACTTTCATTTCCCTTCATCCCCTGTCTCATCCACGCTCCTTTCAAGTGAAGTTTGGCAGCTTCTTTTCCTTAAGTCTGTGAGTTTTGTACCTCGGTTCAGTGCAAAACAAATACATAATGTGGCTTGACGGTGCGGACGGTGGCCAGGTGGATAGATTGCAAGTGTGCTTGATTTGACTTAGCTTATTTCATCTTTGTTCCTAACCTGCTGGCAGACACCGGGCTCACATAAGTTTTTTTTACCTATCTCTGCTCATTTTTCTTACTTATAAAATAGAATTTTTACTTCTTGTGGGTATTTTTAACAGTTTCAGGAAAGAGTCCTAGGTTCTTGCATCTGGAGAAGGATGGGAAAACTCTTCAATACTGAAAAGAAGTACCTGTGTCTGGTTTGCCTGGGACTGCCCAGCTGCTTGTCAAGACCTTGAATAGTTTCACTCAGGGAGTATTTCATGGTGCAGGATGATGATGTGTGTCTCCCAGTACTAATTCTTAGAAATACATCACTGTTTTCCATGCTTTCCTGGACCCATGGAATCCTAGGCTTCTGTGCTAAATCTAGAGGAAAGTGTAAGTAACTATTACAATGGCAGTTATTTTTAGTGACTCTCCCAAGGTGTTAAAAAACAAAGGAATCATCTTGTCTCTTGAAGTACTCATACGTAAAAACATAAATGTTCAGATGCAGCAATGAATCCCAGTATAAACATTTAAAGAGGACTGTTTGCTCATACACTTCCTTCCCCCATCACATCAAGCAGAATAATCGCCCCGTCATCGACAATCTTCATTATCCTAATTGGTTGCATATACTTCTCAGATAAATTTTTCTCATGCTCTTGTGTGCTGATAAACAGCCACCAGCTGAACCTAAGCTCTGCTACCTTTGGAGTAACAGGCACTGTTCTTAAGCAAGCATGAGCAGAATGTGAAGGTTCTGATTTTTCAAAAGGATCCTACAGTTGCACTTCTGAAAGTGCACTGTAATACCACAGAGATGTGGTTAAAAATATACATCCAGGTATTTTTTTTTTTTTCAGAGCTTTGATTAGGGGAAAAAAAGTGGATGTACTTGTTACATTTATGTTTGGTCGTACATTTTAAAATACTTTTGGGATTATGTTAAATATCCCTGAAGTTTTAATTTTACAGAGATTATGGATAGTGATGAAACTCTGCAGGGCTAAATACGCTGAATTCTGCTGGCTCAACTGTTGAAATCAGGCTGAAAAGTGCAGTGGTTATTTCCAACCATTAAACCCAATAAACCAGCTTAAAGCCAGAGTGGGATGTTTAAACTTGTGTTCAGCAGTCTTTGGAGGATTTTCACAGGAGAAAGTAGTTTTGCTTTACTAGTCCTGATAGCCGTATTGCAATGTATTTGAAAAGTCTCTCAATTACACTAGATCAAGAAAGTTCTGCCTCATTTAAGGTAAAAAAACATGTGTCAGGGTACTTGTAAGTGATTTGTAATCATTGTCTTCCTTAGCTGCACTTAATTCCACACCTTACTAAGCTGTCCTGTCTTTCAAGAGGTTTTTTGATACTTCGTTCGTATCTACAGAAAATTGACTGACCTGTAGGGCAGGTTACAGAAGCTCACAATTATGCTTCATTTTTAATGTTAGCTTAATTGCACAATTTGCTTATTGCATAAGTTGGTAGGGGGTTTCTTTCATTACCGGAGAAATGACTACTCATGATTAAAACCATATTCCAGTAATTTTGATGCGCAGCGAAAAATTGACATTTAATAAATACGCATTGTAAGTAGTGATGTGGTTAAGCTTATAAAAGCAGAATAATTTCTTGAGTTATAAATCAAGAACATTGATTTATATTATTGAGCTAGAGAGAACATTTCACGTATCTTACAGTCAAAATAAACGGAACTCTTCGTGGTAAAATGAAAATACTTAAAATAAATTTATAATGAAGTGGTTGAATGTCAGATAAATACAGATTACCAGATGACTAAAACTCACCTGAAATACAATGTTGCCAGGCAAGCTGAAAAATAATGGCATTGAAAATTGCAGAATGTCTTGATTTTTTTTTTAATTTCTTTTTTGTGTGTGTTTAGAGTTCCACTGGTTTTCCAGTGATGTTTTTTTATTGTCTTTCACTGATGGCAGGTCAAGTACAGTTAAACCATGCTCTTCCAAAGGAAGTAGAAGAGAATTGGACAGTGTTTCATCTATGAAGTCATTTGATGGACCTGTCTGTTAGAAAAAATTTACTGTGGAAGATGGGTGCTCTGTCTCTTCTGTATTAGTGAAGGAAACGTATGCTTTATTTTTTCTTGGCTTCCTTGAATGCTATTTATTACTTGAATGGGAGTAAACAGTGAAATATTAAGGGGAAACCAGTCTCGTTTGCCAAACTCTTTGATGCCAAACACATGGAATTTTTCAGCTACTGTACTGTTGTCTAACTGTTACTCTTGGGCAGCTGTAATAGTTGAAGAGTAGTGCTGCAGCTTGCACAGTGGTCTTGTTTTTTTCGCAGTTCACAGGACTACAGCTCTTCTGAGCTTGGGTTTGCATGGTGCTACTTGCAGTTTGTTAAAGGCTCTGAAATTATGCCCCTAAGTTCAGAGCAGCACGTTGTGGTATAATGCTTTTGGGGAGGAAAGAGGAGAATAGGGAAATGTGTGGTCATTAGATGCTGGACCATACCCAGTTTTCTCACATGAAGTCAGCATTAAATTGTAAGGATGTACTCATCTATTCAAGGCCTATGTTAAAATAATCATCTCTGTATTATTCTGAAAAAAGTTAAATATTTCCTGGGAGGTGTCTGCTGTGTCTATAATAATGTGAGGCATTTAATTTTCCCGTTCAGTTTCTGCTGGCTTTGTAGGAATATGACAGGTAGCCAGCAAACCTTGTGCCATGTACGGAAGTATCGTCATGGGTCTGGATTTGGAATAATGTAGAACTTTGTGTCTCTTAAATTTAACTTTCTGAAAGTTTCACTGAGCACCACCTTGTGTTTTAATGAGGTCCAAAACGCACTGAAGAGTTGTCATGAGAACTGATATCTGTGATCACAGGGCTTTGGCTTTCGTGGACCTCAGATTACGTGCTGTGTTATGAATGACATTAACCTCCCTTCTTTCCCATACCTTACAGGTATTCCCGTAACTTACAGGAAATTACGAAAAACCCTGATGATTTATTTGATTTTAATCAGAAACCTTGGTTCCCCAAAGGTTGTGAAGGAAACATGAAGACTTTTTCAAGCTAAATAGCAATAAATCTTTTCCTTGATCATGCTATTAAAAATTAAGGCAATTACTTAAAGTATGAAAATGCTTAGAACTTTGGAAATACTTGGTCTTAATAGTGAATAACATAGTTATTTTTAACTAAAAGAGGTTGTTCTCATAGATAACATCATCTTGACATAATCTACTTTTTTCCACTTCTTTGTACTAGCTGGATTTTTAAGCTGTTGCTGTTTCCAAGTAATGAAGGAAAATGACGCTTAATCCACACTTACTGTTCAAGTTGGCAGTCTTAGTGCATCGATACTGCATCTGCGGCTATACATTAGAGAATTGTGAGGCCGGGTGGTTGAACTGCATGTAGACTAGTTCCTTTATTATAATTTGATTGAATGTGTGACATCTATACCTGATTGTACTGAGTCCACCTCACCTTCTGCCGTGATGCCTCTGACAGGTTTTACAATGATATTCCTTCTCTGTGGAGAAGGAGACTCCTAAGCAAATTCTTAGGAGCTGTATCATCTATTCATAGACTCTAAGATGTACTAGATTTTCTAGACTTGTAAAGACCTCTTTGTTTTATTTTCTTTTTACTTTTAAATTCCTGGTTCCAGAACTAATGCAAATCAAGAAATTGCTCTTAACAGGGACAAGATGTAGTCATAACATGCAGTAGGATTTCAGGAAATATAAAGGGCTTAACTAGCTGTTTAATAGAAGGAAAAACAAATAACGAAGTCTCATACCTGCAAGGACAGGGACCTTGGTGGTACATGCTGAATTATTCCGGTTTTGGTGTTTTAGATTGGCAGCCATTCTCCACAGCAAATAGGTGCTGTCACTTGTTGCTTTTAGCGCTCTTTTCGAAGATACAGTGCCTAATAGCTAGGGCACCCAAAGCAAAGAGTTAGCAAAAATGTTTGCAGGTATTGGGAGAGCAAATCAAGCCATTATCAAATTGATGAGGTCCCTGCCTGTAGCTGGGCTGGAGGATGAGGATAGCTTGACAAATATTCAGACAGTCACACTAAACTGATTATCTGTGTTAGGATTGTCCTATGGTTTTTGGCAGCATTGTAATCGGGGATTTGGAAGTGATTACCTTGCTGAATTCAAATGTTGAGACCAGCACAGGAGGGAATACAGTCTGCTGCAGCTCTGTGTCCTTTGTGTATTTCAGACTTGGCATTTGCCTTATCTGTACAGGTAGCTGGTGCTATGTCAGGATTTAAAGCTGGGCTGGCTATTAAAGGGATGACAGATGCTCATGCTTAACCCCTTCCTCCCCATGAGGGGAAGGGAAAGAGGCTTATGGGTTGAAAAAGTTAAAACAGCTTTAATGTAACTATAATAATAAGGTATAATAATAACGGGGAAGAAAAGAAATATATATGAATATACACAAAACCAATATCGAGCTCCCCGAGGATGATCATGTCACCCTGGACGCTGCAGGGCACGCACTGGGAAAGTCCCGGACTGTACTCAGCAGCAGATGGGAACTCAATTCAGGAATGCATGGATCAGGATCGAAGGCAGAAGAATGGACAAAGTCTTCCTCAGACGCCGGCCATAGAAGAAGAGTGACCCTCATGATCCCTCAGCTTTATACGGAGTATGATGCATATGGGATGGAATACTGTGTTTGGTCGGGTTTGGGTTGCCTGTCCAGCCCACTCCTCGCTGCAGGAGGGTCGCAGGTCTGACCGCTTTTCCACCATTTCACTTACGGTGCATAAGAAAGATAGCAGAACCAAGCAATGACCTTGGTTTCTATAGGAATAAGTCTAAGCAAGAGCCTTTCTGCATACCATTCGTACAGTTACTGCGACACTAACTATAAGCATTGAGCCTTATCACTCCTAGAAGCAGACATTGAAAAACATGCTGTTAGTTTCAGAGGGTGCAGTCTCTTCTAAGAGACTTAACTGAAAAGTAGAACTACTAAAAAGAAAATTAGTTCTGTCCCAGCTCAAACCAGGACATGCTGTTAGCAGTAGGAATTCCAGATGCTTTTGGTTTGTTTTTCAGCCAAGTGAAGCACAGTTGTGTATAAGCATTCTACTTTATATAGTATTCTCAAGGCTTGGACATGGATACAAACTTTTTTCATGATTTTTGATCTGCCTTGAGGTATTTTCATGAATAGCTGTTCAATAAATGTTCTTAGGAAAACTCCATGCAAGGACTTGTCCCTTAAGAACGACTGCCTGCTGCGCAGGAGCAGCACTGGAGATGTTTGAAAGCTGCACGTGGCTCAGGAGTCCTGGACTGTCATCATCTGAGCTATGTGTTTGATCTTTTAATTGTGGTGTGCATATACAGGCGAGAGAACTTGCCTTCTTTCATTTCAATGTAAATTTGAAAGTGTTTATCCTCAGTAGTCTGCAGGAATTTAAGGATCACATTATTGAAAATAACATTCATGTATCTTGTGTTTACTTGAAGGCGATTAGAGCGATTCTCCCCCTTCCCCCTCCCTCTGCTTTTATGTCACTGTCTTCATTAGCTTGGTTTTGGTTTGTAGCAAGCCTCCTAGGGTATCTGTAGGCAGCACAATGCATTACTGAAGAGATGCCCAAATTAACTCGTGTATTAGAAGCACAAGCCTGTAGCTATGCTGTCGGGCCACTCCATCCTGATCAATTCATATGCAGGCAAAGCTCAGTGCACGTGATGGCCTTTTACAGTAAGCTTTCACCATTCTACGTTTGCAAGGTTGTGTGCCTCTGTGTTTATGCTTCTAAAAATTCTGCCTGTTTAGAAATCTAAACAGCTTCTTTTGAGGAGAAAAAGCTTCGTCCTGGAAGAGGTACAGCTAAGGTGCATAGAGGGTGACAATAGATTGATTATTCAAACTTCCCCACAAGAACAAGGGGACATAAAATGAAATTTTAAGTGTCACTAAAACCAAAGGAAGACTTTTTCTTATTGAAGCATATTTAAACTGGAAAGCTTACTGTGAGTTACTGGACACTGACGTTATGATGCATGTAAAGCCTGGTTAGACAAATTCATAGAAGAAAAATCCATCAGTGGTTGTGTGCCACAGAATACTGAGAGCTTTACCTCTGGATGCTTGTATTGCTTGCCAGTGGTCAGTAGCTTCAGATGTGAGTTTACAAACAGTATCCTAGGGAGAGGTCTGATTTCTTTTTTTTTAAATGTCGGTCCTGATGATACACTCTTTCTAGTGTTACATTTTCTGCAGCTGCTTACAGTGCCAGTTGTCTGTTGTATTTACTACCCTTGAGTACATATCAAAGGATAGTTTTTTACATTTCTCCAATGAAGACCACTGAATCAGAGCCTTCTTCAAAGGTAATATATACACATTATTACTCATCGGCTAAAATTCTGCATAAAACCAAGCTCAATTTTCCATCGTAAAGGAAAAATGCAACAATAAATCATTGTTTTAACTAGTATAGTAGCTTTGTAATGTTAGAATCTCCCTGATTTCATTTATTACAGCTTATTTGGTTAATTTTTCAGGTGTTGAATAGAAAATAAACTTCTTTAAGTTTTTGTACATTAAAGTCTGTCTGGTGAGAGAATGGCACTTTTAAGTCCAGAACAAAAACTTCAAAAAATTGCTTTTGCTACTGAGAGGACCTGATTTGAATTATAGCAGATGATCTCTGGAATCAGTAATAGCTTCTTGTCATCTGTTAGGAGGAAAGGAACAGCAATGTCTGCCTCGTTAGTTCTTATGTGCAGATCTCCAGTTATTTCAGGTATAAAAATTTTAGGAGTATAACCCCAAGCAAAACTTTGAAGTGGGCCACCCACCCCTTTTACCAGCTAATCTATTCCTTGTCTATCAGGGCATTTTGTTCCCTGTCAAAACCAGTGCCTTGGACACAGTGTTCCCACCCTCCAAACCTGTTATTTTCCGCTGTGTTTTTACCACATTTCTGTGTGGTTCATACGGTACCTCTGATAGTTGGGGCATCATGACTTAGGGCATTGAACTGGAGTCTAACTCCAGCATTTAGCATGCACAATATGGCCAAGTAATTATTAAAGTAATTTACATTTTTCTACCCCACATCCTTTCTCCCCTCCTCTTTCTTCAGTTGAAGGCCTGGTTTTTATTATGTGAAACCTGAGTCTGCTATTGTGGTAAAAATGCTCATTTTTTAGATATTGGTAGTTGCTGTAGATGTTGCTTCTACTGCTATTAACTCCTTTATATGTGAGGGTGTAGGTCCTGCTACTCAGCCAGGAACTGCAGTGTACTACGTGTCTCCCTTCATAGTGTTGAGCTTAATTTTAACTTATGACGGGGGCGGGGAGGGGGTCACATTGCACCCTTTGTGGGAGACATTTTCATCTTATAAACAAAAAGTCAAGACAGCAATGAAACCCAGCATACTCTTGGTGAGTCCCAAATGCATCTTTATAGTGCTAACTCACATGTGAGATCTGAATGCGCTAGTCTTAAGTATAAAAAGAATCTTGTTTGGTTTTTCTTTATTTTAGAACAGCAATGCTGTCTGTGCTCTAGATGAGCAGAAAGTGAGTTCCTGCACCAAAAAGCTTAGTTTAGGCTTTAATTAAGACCTTGGGCTTGGATTGATCTTTTTATGCGCCAGCCGCTTGCATATGTAAAACTGCCCAACAGTGAGCACAGACAGGTGGCGATTTAGATGAGAGCAGAAAGATCAGGTTTCTTTTGAGAAGCTGAACATAAGAGCTCCATCAGATTATTCCTTCTCTTCCCTCTTTTTCCGAATTGCAATGGTGGTCTGATATGAAGGTAATGATTTGAAACCTTTCCAATAATTTACACATGTCCTTGTAGTGAAAAACTTTGTGAAACACATAGAAAGGATGTCTTTTAAAGTCTTATGTCGCATTCTTGATTGAACTGACTGTGTTCTAGTGAAATGTAGAAGTAGAATATTAAGAAAATATGAGCACACTCGATTAATTTTAGCCGTTAACCACAGACAGGGAACTTAACTGGGTATCTCACAAAGGTTCTTCTCTTTCTGGTTCTCCCTCCATAGTTCTCATGGAAATGGGTTGTTTTGTAACTTCGAATTCACTGCACCTGCGATACCCTAAAAAATTTAAGCTTGGCATTAAACCCAAAGCTGCTTTAATATTGCATGTCACTGTAGTTCTTACTTTCACTTTCTGTATGGATTAGGTTTTTGTGTCCTGTGGTGTTGTCTTGCTTTCCTATCCTCTGCGCACCCTTTGGCAGCAAGAAAATATTTAATATTGCCAGCAGGATGCTGTATTTGAACTCAGTTTCTAAAACACTTCTGAGAATATATCCTCCTACAGAGTTTTATTGTGGAGTTGCACATTTCTCCCATGGCTGAGAGGTGATTGAAAAGGGCACCAATGACTCTGCCTGTGCTTGAAACACAAACAGGATGTTTATATGACCTCCAGGTACTGCAATGACAAAAAAAATATCAGATGTAAGTGCTTTTGATACTTAGCTTTCTTGGGGACATGCATGTGGGCAGCGCACCTGCAAATACTGCAGGTACTGGTATGTAAGCTATATTCGGAATGAATTTCTCTTCTTCTGTCTGTTCTCCTTTTCTAAGGTCTCTGCTATCCAGTTGCAATGAAGGTATAGAGAAAGTGATAACCACACAAACTACTGTTGCTGTAGGAATGAAAATTATGTGTATTTGATGCACATGGCTGAGTGAATGACGTGTATATAAAAAGTCCAGTTCTATGAGTATGATAAATGTGTGCGACTCTCAAGTTAGGTTGAGAACAACTTAAGCCAGGGTCACTGTGGAGTAATTAATTATATACTTACTGATATTAGGAGAAAGAATGAAGGAGCATCTGCAAAGTGTTGCAAAACAATGTGGTCATTGTAGGAAAGGGCAAGAGGTTTGGTACATCAAATTTATCTCATGGTTGGTTAAGAACCCAGTGTCCTAGCTGAACCCTGGGATCTTTACTGGTGGAGCTGTAACTACCTCCTTCCATTACTTCATCGTTACCTTGCCTGTTATACCCCAGAGATAAACTAAAAAGGCATGCATAGCGACATTCTGTCTCAGTCTCAATTGTGTAACGTGGCTTGATTAGTAGAAAGTTAAACGAGTAAACATTTGTGTGACAAGTTTCTCTGTGGATTCCTGTGCTTTGCATTGAATTCGCTGCTGCTCTGCAGTGCACTTCGCTTTGTTTTGAGTCGCATTGCTAAAGACCACGGGCTGCCTGTTTGGAGCCTGACCTCGCTGCAAGACCTCTGCAAGAATCCAGCCAGAGTTTTGCGAGTGGATCGAGTGAATGTGCTGGCTCAGTGGTACAGGTGATGCCCTTGGTTTTTTCTTCCTTTTTCTGGTACTCTGCAGGCTATCCTTCTAGAAGATATTTCAAGGTATAATTTTTTTCTTCCATACATACTCTAAAACAAATTCTAGCTATTTTCTACACTGTGTCAGATTTCAGTCTTTTTTTTTGTCCTAAAAATGTTTTTTGAAGCTTCTCTTAAAAAAAGAAAAGAGAAAAGATCTTTAGGAGATCTAGTAACCAGGTAATAAAAACTGAATGTCACAGCAAAGTCAGATCATAACAATGTGACAGAATATATTGGCTCTTAAGGAGAAAATTACTGTCATTCTTTTTATCTCATGGAGTTTAAAAATAAGTCATCTTGCAAGTGTAATAACACACAAGAGTTTGGTTTGGTTTTGCGTGCTGCATCTGTTAATTCCTTAATTTTACTTCAGTGGCTGTAGGTGCTATTTTGGCAGGCTTCATAATTCAGTTTTGCTTCTTGCAAGCTGGAGAGGTGACCAGAATGACTCCTGTCATTCCAGTGCCACAAAGGAATTTAGATATACATTGTATTGATATTCAGGTAGCTTTAGTTTTATTTTAATCTGTTCATAGTAAATAAACTGTTTAAATTTTTACATCTTTGTATAAGAATAAATTGAAAAATTCTCATTTTTCAACTTAGACAAACTTTTTCAATTTACAAATGCTGTCTTGCAACTAAGTCTCTTAAAAAAACCAGTGTACTTGATTATGGTGAGGGAACCAAAGTAGCTCTTCTTGTTTTGTAATGCTTATCTCAGGGTATCTGTGTTAAATACCTTGGAGAGTAGGAGGAGCACCAAAATGAATAGAGATTGATTCAATACACATGCCTTGGGGAGGGGTGGGGTAGGGAAGCTCGATGCAACAAATACTGGTCACATCCCTCTACTCTGCCCTGGTGAGGCCACCTCTGGAGTACTGTGTCCAGCTCTGGGCTCCCCAGTTCAAGAGAGGCAGGGAACTACTGGAGAGAGTCCAGCGGAGGGCCACGAAGTTGATTGGGGGAGTGGAGCATCTCCCTTATGAGGAAAGGCTGGGAGAGCTGGGTCTGTTTAGCCTGGAGAAGAGAAGACTGAGAGGGGATTTGACCAATGCTTACCAATATTTGAAGGGTGGGTGTCAAGAGGGATGGGGTCAGACTCTTTTCAGTGGAGCCCAGTGACAGGACAAGGGGCAATGGGCACAAACTGGAGCACAGGTAGTTCCGCCTGAACTTGAGGAAAAAATTCTTTAGTGTGAGGGTGACAGAGCCCTGGAACAGGCTGCCCAGAGAGGTTGTGGAGTCTCCTTCTCTGGAGATATTCAAAACCCGCCTGGACGCATTCCTGTGCAACCTGCTCTAGGCTAACCTGCTTTAGCAGGGGGGTTGGACTAGATGATCTCTAGAGGTCCCTTCCAACCCCTACCATTCTGTGATTCTGTGAAACTCTTAGGGACTGACCAGGCACATAATCTCACAGACTCTTTTGAAAGGGATAAGTAAAGACCATGGGTGAAGCACAAGTGATGGTTGAGCCATGATTGAAGTGGTGATTGAATTCAGTGAGTTCAGATTCTGAAGAAAAATTTGGCAACAATTTTTATACATGCCGTCCTATAGTATAAACCATATCCTGTTGGTTTACTCTAAAAATCTGGAATTCCTGGCAAAGATTCACAAATGAATTTTCAGTTTTCATGGTTGCTGACAGCTAATCTCTCCTGCTGCCTTTGACGAGCAACGTGGCAAGCACAAGCGGTGGATGACAAGTTATATTGTGTTTGAGGTGGTCTCTGCCTGTGGCCGGAGAGTCCTCCCACAGCAGGCAAGAGCCTCCAAAATGGATTGTTGTGACTCAAGCTTGCAGGTCCTTTGGTGGAGGAGTAGTTACTTTATATCCCTATCTGCACCCATGGGATTTTCTTTTAGCTTTTACATGTGAAGATTTGTTCTTCTGCCTCTGTGTTGGTGGGTTTTTTTACTTTGCCGTGAGATTTGGGGTTTCCTATCTAGATGGATACATATTTGATAGCAAGAGTGCTGTTAGGCCACAAAGTAATTTTGTGCGTTGTGCCCTGCTGATATTGGTGGAAGGACATTTTCCTCTTCAACTTCAGGATTAAGCTTCAAAAGAATATAATACAGAAAACCAAAATCACTGTTGTTTGGTCTCATGGCCCGAATTAGGCAATATTTTAATTCAGAATTTCAAGTACAGTAAGCACAGGCTTGAATAGCTGAATTGCTATCTAGCATGTTAATGGATTTTTAGCATTTATAGGAATGAGCATTTTGTATGGCTTTTGAGTATTATATTTTGGTTCTGAGTGAAAAAAATAGCTGGCTATTTTTTTAGCACTAGCAATATAGGACTTTAAATTTGACCGTTAGTATTTGGGAACGTCACCGCTCTGGCGGCTGCTTTGGTTTTGAGGCATGTTTTATCTCTGGCAAGGGAAGCCCACATCTGTAGCTCTCATCCCAGCCTGAGCTCTTAACCTGGGCTTCGCTGGCTTCGGGGAGGATGCAGGGGAGACTGTGTGTGCACTTAACATATTTTGGTGAATAGCATGCTTTACTGGTCTCCACCTCCTAACCATTTCTTCATATTTGGGATTATATGAAGTGTTGGGTCTATAGCATCCATTAAACGAATGTGAAATAAGGTTTTTGTTTTGTGACATGTGGGTGGTATAGATGGCAACAAAAATATTGGCACTTTCAGCTTGCAAAATTCTGAGGTCTGATATGTGTTAGTGTGAGCATTTGGAATAAAACAGTTTCTGTCCTTGAGGGTACTTATGGTCTAGCTAACAGTGTTCTCCAGAACAAGGTTCCCATTCATGTGTAGTAGGTCTGTGTTTCGGGTTTTTTCCACGTCTTGTATTTTAAATTAGCTGCTCACAAAAGCGGCTTAACCTCTGATCCTTTATACAGCTCATGAAATTTCAGTCAGCCTGTTTATTCTAACACTTAACTTCCCTGTTAATATGCTATTTTTGTTAACAAGAAGAATAATAATTTATATTTTAATGTTGTCAATAATTGAAATTTAATTTTTTTTTTCCAGTAATAGCTGGTTTTCGAGGGACTGTGCCACATGGCCTGTCACTGGAGATTGGAGACACGGTTCAAATCTTAGAGAAATGTGATGGTGAGTTCGCAGGCTGGAATTCCAGTGATAATGAAGTTTCGTACACTGTTGATTTGGACCCCATTCATTTATTTTCTTAAATTAACACATTTTTGAAGTCAATGATATAACACGTTCAGTCCTTTTCATTTTTATCACAATTCCAGTGAGGTCTAGTCCATATAATAATTAGTTTGCAGTTCATTCTTCTTATTTAATCTCTCTGTTTCATAAACACTCATAGAGGGTAACAGTTAAAACAGCAAGGAGTTCTCATTGTGATTCTTTTGTTTTCTTGGTATTTCTAAGGGAAGCCTGGCTGCCCTCAGGACCCGTTCAAATTAATTCAAAGTCATAAGTTTAAATCTTAAAGCAGTGTAAACATTCTCTTTTGCCTCTGTTCTGAAGTAGAGAATACTAATATTTTAGTAAATGTCCATTACTAGAGAGAAATAACGACAAAATAGATTTGCATTTTTTCATAATCTGCCTCCTTAATACATTACCTAACGCTTGTCTGTCAATATGATTTTCTGATAATTTAGGATTATATAGGTATTTTTTGGTTTCACATCAGGGTTATATACTGTTAACCTTGTAAGAAATTTTCTTACAGAAGGTATAGGATCTGTTCTTTTGAATCAGGTATATTATGAAATTTATATAGTGATGTGGTTGTTAGATTTAGAACATGAAGTCCAAAGATGATGTGTAAATGTTTACAGTGTATATGAAACCATTTCCCTTTCATCTGATGTGGTGTCTAGTGCAAAATATACCAGGGTTACAATGTTAGAAGCATTTGGGGATACGAGGTTAAAGAGAATTCCTGAAATTGTGTTAATTAAATCATCTGAATATGAGCTGGTTTAAACAAAATACCTCTTATTGTATGGAAAGTCTTTTAAATGAGTGCAGCCTGACAGCAATGTGTAATTGTCATATCTGTCCAAAAGGGAAAGATGAAATCTGTTTTNAATAATAATTTATATTTTAATGTTGTCAATAATTGAAATTTAATTTTTTTTTTCCAGTAATAGCTGGTTTTCGAGGGACTGTGCCACATGGCCTGTCACTGGAGATTGGAGACACGGTTCAAATCTTAGAGAAATGTGATGGTGAGTTCGCAGGCTGGAATTCCAGTGATAATGAAGTTTCGTACACTGTTGATTTGGACCCCATTCATTTATTTTCTTAAATTAACACATTTTTGAAGTCAATGATATAACACGTTCAGTCCTTTTCATTTTTATCACAATTCCAGTGAGGTCTAGTCCATATAATAATTAGTTTGCAGTTCATTCTTCTTATTTAATCTCTCTGTTTCATAAACACTCATAGAGGGTAACAGTTAAAACAGCAAGGAGTTCTCATTGTGATTCTTTTGTTTTCTTGGTATTTCTAAGGGAAGCCTGGCTGCCCTCAGGACCCGTTCAAATTAATTCAAAGTCATAAGTTTAAATCTTAAAGCAGTGTAAACATTCTCTTTTGCCTCTGTTCTGAAGTAGAGAATACTAATATTTTAGTAAATGTCCATTACTAGAGAGAAATAACGACAAAATAGATTTGCATTTTTTCATAATCTGCCTCCTTAATACATTACCTAACGCTTGTCTGTCAATATGATTTTCTGATAATTTAGGATTATATAGGTATTTTTTGGTTTCACATCAGGGTTATATACTGTTAACCTTGTAAGAAATTTTCTTACAGAAGGTATAGGATCTGTTCTTTTGAATCAGGTATATTATGAAATTTATATAGTGATGTGGTTGTTAGATTTAGAACATGAAGTCCAAAGATGATGTGTAAATGTTTACAGTGTATATGAAACCATTTCCCTTTCATCTGATGTGGTGTCTAGTGCAAAATATACCAGGGTTACAATGTTAGAAGCATTTGGGGATACGAGGTTAAAGAGAATTCCTGAAATTGTGTTAATTAAATCATCTGAATATGAGCTGGTTTAAACAAAATACCTCTTATTGTATGGAAAGTCTTTTAAATGAGTGCAGCCTGACAGCAATGTGTAATTGTCATATCTGTCCAAAAGGGAAAGATGAAATCTGTTTTACATATGGAAATAATTTGCATATTTTAAAAAGCAAAATGTTCTTTCTTCACAGGATGGTACAGAGGATTTGCCTTAAAAAACCCCAATGTTAAGGTAAAGGTCAATTGCAGTTTTGCATTTTTTGGCAAAAATGTGTATTTACTTTTTAAAAATTTATGATCTTTATGTAAGCATGTGATATTTACTCTTAAAAGAAAACTAAAGCTTACTGTTAAGTATATTACTGATATTGCTTTAATTAGATTTGGATATGGATTACACTTGTGAAATGCTCCTATGTATTAGGATGATACACTTTACAGATCCAAGGCTCTGGTAAATTTTCTTTTATTTCTGATTTTTAGATCATCAACTAAAAGGTGCAAAGTTGAAGGGAAAAGACTACTGAGAATACAAATTTTAAATACTGTTGGTTAGACTGTGCCTATTTTTCTTGATGTTATGAGTTATTTCAGAGCAGCCAGTGGAGACAGCTAGTTATAGGAGCCACATGCAGACTATCAACTGAATAAAAGATAGATATTGTCATGTAAAACATATGGTTCATTTTACTTTTCTTCGATGTATAGTCTTTGATTTCCATAGTAGTGTAGCTGATAGTACTCTAAACCAGACTTCACAGAATTTTTTTTCCTGCATTCAGACATGAAATACAAAATTCATATTTCAGCATTTGTTCATGTTGAATATATTTAAGCTTTAGCTATCTTATTTGTCTTTCTGGTTTTTTTAATCTCTCCTATTGACTTGTCTCTGTGACTGTGAAGATTTTGTTTTTCATATGGAAAACCATTTCAAGACTTCCTTTTTTTCTCTCAACACAACTACTAGAGTTTTTAGTCTTCTTAAAGCCATTGAAGCAAGATCTTAAATCATCTGTTGCTCCTTTAACCTGCATTGTAAGCTTTGCTCTTTTTTCTCTCTTCATTTCCAAGCTTCTTCAGCTGCAGAATAGGGCACATATATGTTAATTTCAAAAGTTTCTAGGGGCTTATATCATAAGTCATTGGCCTTTTGTGCTTAGGCCTGCAGTCTCTGCTCACACAAATTTCTTTTGCTTTATATGGAAGGTCAATGTGAACGATAAATTTAGCCAGAGTCTGATTTGATGTTTACTGCTTTGACCTCATTGATATAGATTGCAATTCGATTTAGAAGGCATGAGCAGTTGGGATTTGTTGTTGCATCTTCTGTGTCTTTTGTTGCAATTCTCACCATATGCTTGCTGTCAGTCTTGCTTTGTGGTCTGTCAAATGTGTTGATAGAAGTTATGAATAGGTTTTCTAAACATGACTTGATGTGTGAAGAAATGAGATGTATATTTTCTGCTTTCCTAGTGTGAATGTAAACAGTTTTCTGAATTGGATTTTTGAAGGGAGTCTCTCTGAAAGCAAAATAAGAGCACCTTGTAACTCCACTCGTTACTGGTATTACTCTGTCAAGATTCTTCCCTTGTTATTCTGCCAGCTTTGACACTCAAATAAATTGACTGTGGCATCTGGTCTGCAATAAGCGTGTGTATGCAGCCATCCTGTTTTCTGGCACATCGTTGCAAGTGCGAGGCTGTACATCTTCCTGTCCTTGGGAGATGCTCTCCTGAACTGCTTTACGTTACAGAGAAGTAGGCGCATTTACAGGGGCAGTTGCCTCTGCGTTTTTGTCAGGCATCTAAGATCTATGTTAAAGGAAAATGGGGCACGATCTTCACAAAGCAAAGCTGTATGCAGCTGTGCTTATAAAGAGAACACATATGTATTTTCCCTCACTGCATTATGTAACGAGCTCTACCGTATTATGTTCCCAGCTAGAAGCTTGAAGCTGAGTTGCTTCATTTTGCTCGTTGTTCTGATTTACGACGTTTAGCGTCCTGTAAGAGCAGTATGACTGTTACAGCAATGCTGTCAGTTCAAAAGAACAGTGGAGAGCTCTTAAATAACTAGAAAAGGGAGCTCCCGTCAGGACACTGAGGCTCTTTGGTAGGCATCTACCGTAGCTTTCCCATGCACTGCAGGACATGGTAGCCACCAAATAAAACTTTGTTTTGACTTGCTTTCTTAGCTTACCTTTATTTTTATTGAACTTCAGCTTTTATTTATTTTGCTGTATTTTGAAAATCCTTATCTGAAGATACTGTTTTTAAGATGCTGTCGATAAAATGTTACACTCCACAGTTGGTCCAATTCTTGTCAAGGAGGGAATACTTAACAAAATCATCTATGATAAGTGAGCTCTCAAGCAATGTTTTACATGTGTTTATCTTCTAATTTTCTAAAATACTAAAGGATTTAAACTCTACTGAATACGGCAGTTCAGTTTCCATTAGATCTGTACTAAGTATGTATTGCGTTCTTTTTTTGTGCATTTTATTTGGTAATCATTTTGGAGTACTTTTAATTCAGCACGTGTTTGCATATTAGATGGTACTGAATGGTACTCCAAACTCATGTAAGGGGAGTCTTTTTGGTTTTACATAAACTATTTTATTTTTCAGGGCATATTTCCAACAAACTACATTCACTTGAAAAATGCGTGTGTTAAGAACAAAGGGTAGGTGAAATTTTTTTGATTCAAATATTTAAACATGGTCAGTTACTAGTACCAAAGATGTTTAAAAAATAAACATGAAAATTGTAGTCATATTAAAAAATAACGTATCTCACTCCCACAGGTGAAAACTGCTCCACATTACTGTTAAACACTGTTGTTAGCTATGGAGTTCAAGCCACATGTAGTTTGTCATGCTCTAGCATCCTTTCTCCTTTGAAAGTGGTTGTAGACAAAACTGAAGGTTCAGTGAAATTGTTGTAAACCATCACAATAAAGCAAAGCTTAAAGATGGAATAATTTTTGTTAGCAGACACCATGACAGTACTTGCAGATGCGAGTTGAATCTTTGTTGCCTCTATTTTCTTCCTTAGTCTGTGTTTCCCATTCAGGCCATGTGCCCTACCGTGCATCACAGCCAGAGGCTGTCACATTGTTATGTTAACTTGATAAGAGAGAAATTATAAGGAAAGTAATCCGGGTATGAATGCAAACGTTTGAAATGTACTCTATGCGAGAATGAAGTGGTAGTAATAATGGTGTGTGTGGTGGAGAGTTTGGTCTTGACCAAGCTAAGCCAGCTTTCTGTTGGCCAGCATCAAATAGGGAAGAACTCACTCACACTGTACTAGCTTTCTTTTGAGTTTTTATATCCTCTTTCAGTTGAAAGAATGGCATTTTCAGAGTGGCAACAGTCAGTGTTTTGGAGTCAAAGCTAAAGTGGCAAGATCCCTTTAGAAACTGTGGGAATTACTCTGCTGTGAAAGTGTTTTTTGACGTGCTTATCTCATCGTAAAAAAACTCACCTTGACCTCTCTAGGATCAAGGCTTTCTATGGGGATTAAATTATTTTCACCCAAGACTTTTCCATGGGAATTAAATGAAATGTGCAAATAAAAAGTATCATGGGCTGAAGGAGCTCCCATGTAGGTTGACAGACAGCACTGTTGGCAGGAGGAAGTCTTTATATTAGTAACTGTAATGGGATTTGTAATGCTTGTGTAATATCATGTGTTCTTCTGCATGTTACAGACAATTTGAAATGGTTATTCCGACAGAAGATTCTGTTATTACAGAAATGACATCAACTTTAAGAGACTGGGGAACAATGTGGAAACAACTCTATGTGGCAAGTACCCTGAATAACTTTCCTTTAATTTAATGTCAACTCAAAAGATACGCTGTTGTTTAGATACTCTAGTGTAGTTTAAGTATGTATTTCAGAAAAAAAGCATTAAATTTGTTTTTTAACTGTTCTATTTATGGACTAAATAAATTTCTTAATTTGTTCCAGTCGTTGACAACTACTGCTGCCAAACGTTAGCAACTTACTGATTGAATCTTGTCCAGCTTCATCATATAGCCATTGGATCTAAGGATTCCGTTGTCAGCTAAATCGAAGCGTTAGAAATAAGTGTAACAAACAATATTGGTATTTATTGAAATATAGAAATACGCTATGTTATTGAAAGTCTCTCAGCCAGTTGACTTGATTTCTACTCATTTTCTCATAGATTTTTATTTCCTCTCACATCCACACACAAGTGGTGAGATGTGTCCATGTTGTTTGCCCAGAATCTCCTGTATACGACACAGAGATCAAGGGATGCAAGCTGTTGAGTCCTCGTTGCTGAGGGAGACTGGGGTTGGTTCTTGACTAGCAATAGTAAACTGATTTTGGATTTACCTACCACACATTACAGAAGTGGATTCTGGTTTTGAACGTCTTACTTATCTCACAGTTCATAAGTCTTAAGTAAAAGTCCCACATTTCATGGTTCTCTTCTTTTCCTTATCTGGATATTTTGTGGCCCTGGTCTTTTTATCTGTCTCCTTGGCATCCTCAGGTAAATTTGTTTCTCTCCTTGTTCGAATGAAATCATGCTTATAGTGTTCTATGGCAATTAGTGTCTACTTTTCCTTGTTCTGTCATTTCTTCTCGTACTTATGTGTACATTATCATATCATTATCATATTTAATTGATACCAGTCTTAGTAATTCTATTACAGCTCCTTACAGAATGCTGCTCTGTTGCAGTTTAAGGCTGGGCTGGCTATTAAATGGATGACAGATGCTCTTTATTAACCCCTTCCCTCCCCCAAAGGGGAAGGGAAATAGAAAAGGGAGAGAGAGGCTTATGGGTTGGAAAAAATAAGAAAGCTTTAATGAAACAATAACTGAAAAGTAACATATCTGAAGAGAAAAATGGTTCTGTCCCAGCTCAAACCAGGGTACCCTCTAAGAAATTGTTCCACTTTAATAGATACTGACAGTCTTAGCTTTCTGTTTAACTAACTTAGTAGATTCATTTTCTCAAATTTCACTTTAAATCATATTTTTTAGCCTTAACCATTCCTGTTTTCTGAACCCATGTTATATTTTCTGTTGCGTTTCTGGGCTAAGAACTGGATATAGTACTCCAGTAGCAGTTGCGTGAGCACCGAACATAAAGTACCAATAAGTAACTATTCTTTCCTTCTCAAAGAATGCCCGTGGTGTGTTTTATTTCTATAATTTCCATTTATCGCTCCATTGCTCTTTTGTGCTCGCTCTGTTAATGTAGCCTCTCCAATTCTGTAATTACCTCCCTCAAAAACTTCAGTCAAAGAAAAGATTATATCAATAAAAATGTATGTGGGGTTTTTTAATTAGGATAGACAAACTTATTTTTGCATAGAGAAAAAGCTTCCAGACTGAACCACCTGATAGTTTCTTATTTATAGTCTTGTTTTAAGTCACAAGTCATTTCAGCAGCTCTTAATCAATAGGATCTTGGATACAAGCTCCCTGGACTGTTTATCACTTCCATGTCTTCTATGAACCTGCTGCAGTCTCCCATTCTTGTGAGACGTTTCAGACCAGTGACTTTTTCACTGTAAGAAATCTTACCATTTCTTTTTCTTAATTGGCTAACACCATAGGTAGAAGTTGTTTTGTTTTGGTACAATACACAGAAAGAAACCTGTTCAATCTCTCTCATTCTTCTGACTGGAATTCAACCTTCGCTGACTGTTCTGTGTCTTTTACTTTTTTGCACATCATAATCTAAGCCATAACATTTGCTATAATTTCCTTTTCCATGCCTACTTCTATTTCCTCTGTTAATTGAACTTTTTTTTAACTTGCTTTTGACTGTAGAGTTGTGTCTTTAAAGGTTTAACTAAAATATTTTAGTTTTAAATTATGACTTGCATCATGATTGTCTTCCATTTTTAACATTTGACCTTCTAATCTACTACATTAAAACCAAACCACGGTTTGGACTTGGCAACATGTGCACACATCAAATATAATCAAAACCTGTTTACTTGCAGTTGCATAGTCTCCAATTACTCATCTTAACTTACTGCCGAGTTGATAATGATGACTTAAATTGTGAGAAGATTACCTACCTTCTGCTGATTCAGGGACTGCTTCTGCTACATATGAAAGAGCAATGAGTGTTTCCAATTCCAGCAAGTCAGGATGATACAGAAGTAGCCAGTCTGCTACCTTTTTGATGTGATTGTATGGATTGTGTTCAGAGAAGCTGTTCAGGTCACCTTTCTGAAGCCTGCAATGGGAGCAGTTGCTAATTTGCTAAGTGATAGCTTTTATACAAGAACCTACAAACACAAGCATTTATTTCTGTTGGATTCTAAGTAATACCTTATCATTTTAAACTTGACAGTGAAATTGTAATTAAGCGGTATGAACTGTTTCTTGAGAAACAAGAAACTGTTCCTTCAAAGCTTGTTTGAAATTTCTCTAGATTATAATGGGAAGTAGTTTTTTCGAATGTCTGAAGCATATGTAAGTGTGATTGCTTTGTGTGCTTATATATTAGGAAGTATGTTAGTACATTAGCTTCTCCTGGAACAAAAGGAGCAAAAACATGATCCCTTGGTGAAGAGACCTATGTCTATAAAGCAAGCACAGTTTGCAGATCCACTTAGCACTTTGAGATACAAACAACTCATAGACAAATTTTAAACTTCGGAAAAGAAAGGATACCTGAAAATGTTATTTTGAACTTTATAGTGTTGTTAAACATTAGCATGTCTCTTGTATTCACATGAATAATTTACTTTAGCAGAGCTTATAATCAGATAACAAAACCAAAGATGCTCCTTTATTAGGGTTTGTTTGATTTGTTTTTTTAACTGTAGAAATGAAATCTTTATCACCTAATGTCTGATGGAAAACTGAAAACATACTGTCAGCCTAGTTCTCTATAACATACCTATAAAGTCTTTTGCCTCTTGCTCCTAATTCAAGGGCTATTGGTATGACCTTTTTTGTTTTCCTTTACTTATTAAGTTCATATATGCCTGTTGTTCTTACTGAAATTGTTTCTTCTTTGGCTACTTTTTTTTTTTCAGTGCTGCCGTTAGTGCGTGTTTAAAATATACTGTCTTTCTATTTCTCCAGACAGAAAGTCAAGACAAACAATAAATTAATGCTCATTTTAGCAAGCTTATGAATTGAATGAATGTGAAATAAAAAGAGTAGATTTATCAAAGCGACAGTTTGTCACAGCCCTTGGAGTATAAAAGTTATTTACAGAGAATAATGGTGCTTCTAAGTGATTTTTAGCTTTTCGTAGCAATTATGCAGCAAAAGTAGCTGAACTTTGGTTTTATGCTATTTGTTCATAGGAAGAAGGAAAAGGGAAATGGGCTTAGGGTTTTTTTGGCAAGAATTATCAGAACAACTCTGAACAGGAATTTTTTTTAACTTTGTGTGATGCATCACTTAAATGGAGGTTGAAATAATTTCCTCAAGCTACAGTTTCTGAGAAAAACTGTATCAAGTAAAACCACTTAGAATTGATGAAAGAAGAGTTAAAAGAACTGTCTGGGAGGAAGCTGTTAGGAGAAATAGTTAATGTCTTTAACTAGTATATAATTAGAGTAGGAGGATGTGGTTTAGAAAGCAATCATATTGACATAATTTCTCGTACTTCACAGTTAGATGAAGAACAACTGTCTGGACAAGATTCTAAGTGATAATATTTATTTATGGTTAGACAGTAGTGTGTACAGTTATATCCATGCAAGAAGATGTTAAAAGAACGTTAACACTCTGTGGTTCAGAGTTTGAGTGCTAGGAGCTATTATTGCCTTTTGATCCCCTTATGTGTATGAGTTCAAATAGTCTTCAATTACATAATAACATACCCAGTTTTGATGAGACAGCAGCACGAAGTGAACATGCCCTTGGAATAAAATGGTGCCATGGCATGAAAGTTTTTATGCTGAGTTTTTGTCATGTATATCACATATATTATACCGTGTTTATATGAAGGATAAGGAGTTGGAGTGAAATTTTGAAGTGAGATTGGTGCAAAGAAGAAGCTCCGAAAGGATTTTATGTGCACGCACACACGTGCATGCAGGTGAAGTGGCCGCAGTCTGATGGGGAGAAAAAAGATCATGACTAAGTAATGGAATAAGGAACGGGTTTCCTTTATTGCCCCACTGTACCTGTATTTATTAGGATTGTCAATTTATACAGTTGATGTAGAGGCAATTATATTTTTATTTCACAGAGGAATGAGGGGGATCTCTTTCACCGGCTGTGGCACATAATGAATGAAATCCTAGACCTGCGAAGGCAGGTCCTTGTCGGCCATCTCACCCATGATCGAATGAAGGATGTCAAGCGGCACATCACTGCTCGTCTGGATTGGGGCAATGAGTGAGTAAATAGAATAATAAATGAAAATATTGTGATTAATTATAATGCCACAGCTTTAGGCTCATTGTAGGAGGAAGAAATTTCTGACAGGTATTACTTTTTAACGGACTTTCTCCTTCATTGTGTTTCTGTCCGCTATGTTTTAACAGTGAAAAGTGACTTGTCATTTTATTTTGCTTTTTCCTCTCAGTTTTACATAGCAGTGGTATTGTCTACAAGAGAATTGCATTGGAATATCTGCAGGATCCTTTTATGTCTTTTTAAAACACACCTGGCCGATTCCTATGTGACACAGTTAGCATAGCTCTATTGTCTTAACTGAAGCTATGCTGGCTGACATTGCTTCCGTTTTGACTTGTGTCACACAATTCAGATCCTACTTGAGCATCTCTAACATACATCTTGCTGCTGTGCATCTTTCTTTTATCTAAGAGCTAACTAATAAAAACTAATGCAAATTGTATTACCTGAATGGGTTTTTTTAAAAAGAAAAGTGTTAAAATGCTTTTTAGCATTTGGGTACTGTTTCCAAAGTCTTTTCTTTAGCCTCCATTTATTCAGTTAAACTCTAACTAAATGCAGCAATATTCAATAATAGAATTAACTGAATTTCAGGGGTTTCTGCAACTACTGCTGTCTGAAAGCTTCAATACCTAACATAGTGGAAGAATTGTGATTAACTGTCTGCTTAGAGTTTTGTGCTAACCTAATGGAATTGTGATGGTTTTTGAAGTGGTCAGTCCTGCTCTTTAAAAACATATTTTTAAAAAACTTTCTAATCTTTCAAGTTTTTCTAAATTCAGTATGATTGGCCCATACATACTCTTAGTCTTTATTGCTTGTTGCTTTTCTTTTTATCTTCTTTTCCATGGTTGTCATTCAAATTGACAATACTATTGTGTTTCACATTGTACAATGTCTGCAATAGTACAAAGGACAACGTCCATTGTACATTGTCCACAATGTGAAACAGATTTGAAAATTGTGGAAAAACGTATTCTATTAATGTTGCAAAGTGAAAGGGGAGGAATCATCCACGAACAGTGAATACAGCCAAAAGACATTAAAACAAAACCAAAACTAACTGTAGAGTACCAATTAACATGTACATTGTTGGTTGGAATGTTTCTGTTAAATGTAAGTAGAAGTAATGAGTTAATTTGTTTCCTTTGTATGTGGAAACTACTTTTATTCCATTTGTCATGCAGACAACTGGGACTCGACTTAGTTCCGAGAAAAGAGTATGCTATGGTGGATCCTGAAGAGATCAGCATTACAGAGCTCTACAGGCTGGTATGTGAATATAATACTCAGTACTTTTGCTGTCAAATTACATACTGACGCTTTGATAGCAGCTTTCTTCTACTTAAGCAAAAGTACTTTTTTTTATGGAATAAACTGGCATTTCATAACCTAATGAGTTTTACTACGAGGAAAGAAGTTTTCTTTTGAACAGTTATGTTATCTCTACATCTGTTTGAGATGCTTTGATTTGATATCAAATTTATGTGTGCACACATGCTCATTTTACATGTTATTTGTTAAAAGTTTCATTTTCTGATATATCATTAAAATTATGACTGTTAACATGAATTTAATCATCAATAAAAGCTTATGAGACTCTTTTTGATTAGAGCTTTAGCTGGCCCACGAGCCCTGTTAGATAAGATTTGTGAAAATATAATAATATACTCATGGTACAAGTATTATCACAATTAATCATACTGGATTATTGGTCTTTTCTAATATAGTAATGCAAATAGCAGTTAAACTGCATAGAAAAGCTCTCCTTTGTGTGTAAAAGCCCATCTTGATTTATTAAAACCAGCACTGACATTTCTTACTCTAATTTAATCTCCAGTGAGGTCTAAGAATACTTGCCAATTCTTTTATGTGGACTTTGGCTCATATTTAAGTACCGCAACTGTTAACAGATATACAGTTCAGAGCCTTACTTACTTAAGACTAAACTTTTATTTAAATTTTAGTTGTTAAGTTTTGTATTTAAATACAGAATAAAGCAAAAATATAATTGCTGCAAATCAAGAGAATCAAGAGAATTTAGTAGCTTCTATATAGGAGTCTACCAAAGATTATAAAATATGGACATGATTTTTTTCCATTTTAAAATACAGGTTTTTTGCCTTCTGCAAAAGCATTTCTGTGTGTTTGAATAGTAGAGTATCAGATCACTATTTAAATCAGCTATAAAATACTATATGGTTACGGCACAAAATTTTGAAGTGGCTTAAAATTTTCAAAGTAGAAAAAAGGTGAACATCTAGAGGTTACTGTTTCTCTCCTAGAGATAATTATGATGCGGTGGAGCACTGTGAAAGTCACTTCCTTGCGTTCTCCTTCACAGATACAAAAAAAAAGAAAATTAAAAAAAACTATTTCAAGTTAATACTGCATTAAAAATTTTAAAAATGGGATTAAGAAAGTATTTCAGTATTACCTTTTTTACCTTTTTCTGTTTTGAGATTTTTATGATTAATTCAAACTGGCTATTGTGTTATTTGTGGTATTTTTAGATGGAGCATCGTCATCGAAAAAAAGACACACCAGTACCAGCTAGCAGCCACCATCTTTTTGTTCAGATGAAGAGTCTAATGTGCTCCAATCTGGGAGAGGAACTGGAAGTAATCTTCTCGCTCTTTGATAGTAAAGAAAATCGGCCCATCAGGTACCACATGATTTTTCACTGGAATACTGATTTTACAGAAATTTTGTCAATATATGCTGTATGTTTTGATCCAAGTAATAAATTTCACATTTAGAAACAAGCAGAAGATAGTCTTGATTCGGGATAATTTTTAATTTCCTTTTGAAATTCATTTTCTATACATAATAGTTTGTAGTATAATTTTAGGTTTAAAAAAATGTACATTTCTCTGTCTTGTTTACCTTTTTCAGTTTACAGTTGGTTTTATTTGTGCAGGAACATATATACATGTATGCTTACAGAGTGAATGTTAGTTCTGTGACCCAAAGGTCACTTTTCAGTATCTCTATTTTCCTCTCTCCTAATCAGTGCTCATTCAAAACTTAGAACTGTTGCTTGCTCTGTAATATTATGAGATGAATTCTCCTAGGTATGTGAGATGGGAGGGAGGGCTGCCCTTAGTCAGTGAATTAAGAGTCTTTTTTTATGAAAGGAGCCTTTTCTTCAGCGAAACAGTCAAATCCAGTCTCACATCCACTTAGGGTTTGTTTTGCTTCTTTTTTCAGCTGGGAGCTGATCCTGGAACCGTTCTTGTTCTGTTAGTCCTAGAGCTTAAATTCTGTGGGAGCCCTAATAATCTTCAAATTTTTTTGTATTCGGTAGTTATTTCTACACCCAGCACATTTCTGGCCAAGAGAGAGAATAGGGTGTGAACAGTAGCAGAACCAGTATGCACTTAATAAATACGAGCACAGGAGAAGAGCAGAGTTAGTGCAAGTGCCTTATAAATTCTGTTTGAGGAATATGCCAGCAAGACTGAACCATTAAAGGCTTGTGCAGTGGTCATAGGTGTGATGGGTTGACTCTGGCTGGATGCCAGGTGCCCACCAAAGCCACTCTGTCACTCCCCTCCTCAGCCAGACAGGGGAGAGAAAATATAACGCAAGGCTCGTGGGTCGAGGTAAGGACAGGAAGAGATCACTCACTAGTTACAGTCACAGGCAAAACAAACTCAACTTGAGGAAATTACTTTATTACCAATCAAATCAGAGAAGGGTAATGAGAAATAAACCCAAATCTTAAACCACCTTCCCCCCCATCCCTCCCTTCTTCCTGGGTTCAGCTTCACTCCCAATGTCTACCTCCTCCACACTCAGCAGTGCAGGGGGACAGAGAATGGGGGTTGCAGTCAGTTCCTCACACACTGTCTCTACCGCTCCTTCTTCCTCAGGGGAGGGCTCCTCACACTCTGCCCCTGCTCCGATGTGCGGTCCCTCCCACGGCAGACAGTCCTCCACCAACTTCTCCAACACGAGTCCTTCCTGCGGGCTGCAGTTCTTCATGACCTGCTCCAGCGTGGGTCCCTCCCACGGGGTGCAGTCCTTCAGGAACAGGCTGCTCCACCATGGGTCCCCCATGGGGTCACAAACCCTGCCAGCAAACCTGCTCCAGCATGGGCCCCTCTCTCCATGAGGCCACAGGTCCTGCCGGAAGCCTCCTCCAGTGTGGGCTTCCCATGGGGTCACAGCCTCCTTCAGGCATCCACCTGCTCTGGCGTGGGGTCCTTCATGGGCTGCAGGTGGGTATCCTGCTCCACCATGGACCTCTGTGGGCTCCAGGGGAACAGCCTCCCCCACCATGGTCTGCCCCATGGGCTGCAGGGGCATCTCTGCCCCAGTGCCTGGAGCACCTTCTCCCCCTCCTCTTCACTGACCTTGGTGTCTGCAGAGTTGTTTCTCTCACATATTCTCACTCCTCTTTCCCACTGAAGTTGCTGTTGTGCAGGGCTTTATTCCCCTTTCATAAATACATTATCCCAGAGGTGCTACCACAGTCACTGATGGGCTTGTCCTTGGCCAGCAGTGGGTCCGTCTTAGAGCCAACTTGGAGACGTTGGCTGCATTGGACATAAGGGAAGCTTCTAGCAGCTTGTCGGAGAAGCCACCCCTGTGGCTTGTCACAGAAGTTCCAACACTACCAAAACCTTGACATGCAAACCCAATACAATGGGAGATCACCTTGTGGTCAGAAGGCCTCCGTTCATAATTTGCTGCTGGTTGTTCACCCCTGTGTTCTTTGCTTTCCTCACAATAGAAAGAACGTGTTCTGGAGGCAAGAAACATCATCTACTTTGACTGGCCACTAGAGAAATGAAAGACTACACTTCAAAACAAAAACCACTTTAGATGAGACGGCTCACAAAAACAAAAAAAGAAATATAAGCTACTGCTCTAAGCCTGTTAATAGGGTAAAAAGTGTTACTCAAAATGTGTACAAAGCCATGACTGTATACTAGTTGTCATCTTACATATGGCAATAGGAATTTGGGGAACCATGTGGAATTTGGGCTGAATCTGACAAAATTATGTCTGTGATTTATAGCTGGGCAAGATAACTCACCAGTGCTTTGAAGGAAGATTATACTGAGTAAATTGATTTTTATTGTTGACGAAATCATATATAAGCAACTATTGTTAGTGTTAGCTGCTAAATACTGACACTTCATTCTGGCTTGTACTATGGACATTAGTCACCAAAACGCATTTTACTGTTGTTTCTGAGAATTAAATGTGCATCAGGGCACATCTTTTGTGTTCAATCTGGTGAATGGCACAGCAGGTGATAGATTTAGGAAGGAGCTTCAGACCCTGACAGAAAACAATTTAGGTGTTATAGATTGCTGAAAATAAGGTTATGGCAGTGGTGGTGGCATGAAAACAAATGGATCGGATTTCATGTTCACATGAAAGCACAAATTCTAGAGCTGTTTGTCAGATGCTTGCTGTGATCTGACCTTTAGTTATTGATTCCTGACTCCAGTGTCTGTTTGCAGCTGCTTTATTATGTGTGAACTTCCTCATCCCATTACTGGCAAACCTTGAAGCGTGTTGCCATGAATCCCAACTGCGTTATAGGGCATGGGAGGAATGACAATATGAACTTTGTGAAGGTAGTTTGCAACCATCTGCAAAACAAACAAACATACACCGCCACAACAACAAAGCCACAACAAAAAACCCTCCCAAGAAACCAACAGAAACCTCTCAACACATTGAAAAAGCTGAAACCAAGCGAGTTTTCACAAGAACAGATTAAATGCAAAGTATATCTGTATCGCAAAATGAACGCTGGAATGCAGAGGTGTCCGCGACAGATTTATATGGTCTTTCTGGACTAGACCTGGAAGCGACATAACCAGGTTATGATAGAGTTAAACCAAAGCTAGTTGGTCTTGGTGCACAGCAGTATGGTATTATATATAATTTTTATTCAGTACAAATGAGTGGGATATTTCAGAAGTCTTTAAGCTCTGGCTGATGCACGCATGAGATAAACAGCCTTCCTCAGAAAGATAATGTATGAGAGGAAACAATGTCTGCGCTCCCCAGCTACTGCAGTTCACATACTGCAATGATGCCGGAGCCTACTGGCAATAACTGAGTTGTGGAGCCTGGGTATACAGACTCTTTGGCTCATTTCTGATGGAAGTACAGGTCAAAAGCTGTGTGAGGCAACACCTTAAGCTCTGTCACAACCTAGCTGTGTCATTTGTCCTTTGGTTTTCTACGTCGTTGTTTTGCGGTCCAGTAGAAAAATGCAATGAAGATAATAGATTAAATTTGTTAATTACATAGATAAGAAACTCTACGTAATAATTTATTTCCTGAAACAGAAAGATCTTCAATTAAGAATAGAAGTATATGAATATACATGACTTAAAATGTATTTCTTCAATTTGTTGCTTATGGTATTAGAATTTTTGGGGTTTGTTTCTTTGAACTTTGTTGGTTTTTATCGGAAGTTGCAGTTTTGCAAGCGCTGTATGTGTATCAAGCTTTCCTCAGGTGGGTAATCCTACTTGTTTTAATGAGACCATTTGAATGCATAATGTTAAATACAAGCTCACAGGTACAATTGCTCCAAAGACGCGGTTTTGTGTGGATTCTAATATAGTGTTCATTGTCCATCTGACGTAAATTGGCATAAAGCAAGTGATCTTTGTAGCAGCTTAAAGAGTTTATTTGGAGAGAGTAAACATAGCAGAATTGAGATTGAATGATAGAATTTCTGTTCTGGTATTTTTCTTAAGACTAACTTAGCTTATCAGGTGGACCTGATAGATCTTTCTATATATCTATTTCAATTTTTGTAACCTCAGCTTTATGTAATTGAAATAGCAGCTTGAAAAGATTGTTGACGGACTAGAAGCAACATTATCTGATTAAGTTTTTTAATTGATTGCGTATATTTTGCACTGCTTTTTTTTGTTTTTATATTACCTGTTTCTTGCATTTGGCTGTTCTAGCAGAAGCATTTGTTCAATTATCACAGTTAAACTGAATTGCAATTGTAGATACTGAGGTGGGGCAAGTATTTGCGAAAAGGGGTGGTAAGGCTCTAGGAAGTTTGAGTATAGCAGCTCCCTTCCTAGTCCAGCTCCAGACTAGTGCAAGAAAAAACAGCCTCTGGGTAGGATGCTGCGATCCAAAATGGTTAGCAACATTCAGAAAGAAATAGAGCATGTTTGAGCAACTTACCTGGCTGCTTCAGTTACTGACCTGCAAGGAACCACAGCATATAAATGATATTTTGTGGAATTTTTCTTAGTGAGATTATTTTTAATGTATTAGTATAAATTTGTCTGTATATTGCTGCAGGATTTATACAGAATGTTTTCATTACATTTTTAGTATTTATACATGACTGGTAAGAGGATATAATTTTTACTAACATGCATAAAACAATTTGATTTTGTAAGTGACTTGGCAAATTTGCAGTTAGTGATATTTCTGATCAACTGATGGCTTGAATTCTTTGAAAGGGTTTGATTTTTCTCTTCCTTTATTTTGAAAATATCTGATTTATTAATGATGTTACCATGTGGAAAAGTCTGTGCTTTGGAAGAACGACTGATAAAGAAGGGGCTTGGTAAAATAGGGAAGTTACGGTTTAATAGCTGAGCTTTATGTGAAAGTGCAAGAATAAGGTTGTCCGTAGGCCATTGTAAAGTTGTAGTTGTCTCAGAACTGATCGAACTTAGAATGTAGTCATCGAACAATAAAAGGTAATGAAACTTTTTCTTGTTGTTGCTGCTATCGTTACAGAGTCTCTCTGAAAAAAACATGCCGTAGCAACTGAGATAAACTAAGTTATAAGCAGGAAGCACAGTGTGTTAACAGTTCTTGCATTTGACTTAGTAGGACTAGTATGAAAATATAACATCTTTACGTGCTAAGAACAGATGAAAAGAATGTAGGTGTATGAAGTAGACAGAAATTTAGATATCAAATTGATAACTATGATCCTGAATGTCAGCAGACATCTTTTCTCTAATTCTTATGACCCATGTGTTTTGACGTAGGAACTAAGTTTCTAAGAGTTCTCGGCAGGGCTGGATTCTGACATAATGCAGTGTTAGCCGCTGTTTGTCTTTGTAAGGGCATCCTTAGAAGGAAAAGGAGAACAGTAATAATTGTAATTCCCTTTACACTTTATACAATAACTTTATGGTGATTGCTGTAGCTTAAGAGGCAGTCCAGACTCCCTGGAAGATAGGAAGTGTACGTTTGAATATTCAAAGGCACAGAACAAGAAACTGAACAGGGGTCTTTGTTTTCTTAAAGAAAACCCCAGCCTATTAATACAAATCTGTTCTTCACCTACACTATGCTCTTGTTCCTCTTTATTTGAAATAATAATAATAAAAAAATAATGCAAAATGGTCCCCACATGCTTTATGTTTAAATTTAGCATTTGCTCCTCTTCATCGCCTTTTGTTTCTCTGATTAGTTGTGCTTCATTAGAAAAGAGTTGGTCCTGAAAGAGCATGCAAGTATATATTTTCAAGATGGGGTGGAGATGCTGCCAGGGTCTGGAATCTGAGTAGATGGAGGTATCTTTCTGTACTCATGAGTAGGATGCCAAGATTAAGACATATGCCAATACTTAGCATTTCCTTTTTGTTTGATTTTGGACGATTTCATGATGAATAAATGGACTTTAGGATTGGAATCCAGCTCCAAAGACATCTAAACTTAAGATCTTTGTGTGAATTGCATCTCTAGGCTCCTGTTGCAGTCTACAGAGACTTAGTTACAGTTAGTTAAACCAAGAAAGCAATTCAGCTGATGAAGTGTCTGCATCTTCTTTAGGGCATGTTGGATAGCTCTTTAGAATCCATAGACTGTATTGATTAAAGAGCTGCTCAGCATACCCTGAAGTAATTCTGAGCTGAATCCGTCCTGTTTCTTTGTTTTCTGTTTCACTACTTTAGATCTCAGTAAAGTTTGAGCCTTCACATTCAGAAAGAGTTGATGTTGAATTCATAAAAGATACTCCGTATGTTATCTGACTTCTTGACATTAGCCCCTCAGAGTAGAATCTATAAGGAAAAGCACTCTGAATTTGCTCTTAAAATGTTTGCAAAGAATTCAGAGTAGATGGATCAAAAATAAGTGATATATGTATGTACAAATTTACTACTGTTGCTTCAGTATATATTGAAATGCTTTTGTTAAAGGTAGCATGGTCTGTGTGTCTCTTATTATGTTGTCATAGGCAGCTGTCACGTGTTTAAGGAATATTCTTCTAATTTAATGATAAATTGATGCTCTCATTGTGTGACCTACCAGTGCGTTTCTAGGATAGCACCTTTTAAAATAAGTGAGATAATGCAAATTAAACACATAAAACCATTAAACCATTTTTGTTTTCATAATGTGTCTTAGTATTCCTTTAGTGGTTTGAATACAAGGAAAATTAAGTAAGTTCATAACTAGATTATTCTCCATTAAATAATATTTCATGTTAAAAGCATTAATAAATGCTCATAACTTTCCCAACATGTACTAAGAATTAGACAATGGTATGTTTTTCAGGTGAGATGTGAGAAACTGTGATGTTGAAATGAACTAGTGACTTGCCGAGAGAAGCAATCTGATGTCAGATAGTGACAAAAAAAAAAAAGAAAAAAAATCAGTGTGATGCTCTTTTTCTTTTTAACCTTCAGACTTCCTAACTAAAGATTTCTCTAGATTGGTAGCAGCTGTGATGCATCACTTGCACCTAACTTCGTATGATCAGCACCCACTTTGGGCAACAGGGACTGTTTTCTGTCAACTTCAGTAAGCTAGAGACAGCTGTTCTTTTGTGATCGCTTGCCATTTGTTTGGAACAACATGGTACTGTACTTTTCTCTAGTTTCTTTTTGTTGCTGGAAGTTGCTATGAAAAATAACTGTTTCTAATTGTGTTGATGTCCACAATAGCATCGGTTCTGTTGTATTAACGTAGGTGTAATAAAATACAGGTTTATTTGTGACTTTATTATTGTTGTTAATAAATAGTAATAATAAATACTACTTTGCAGACTGTTTTTATATTAATACAATTGTCTAATGTGTGTCTTCACACTTTAAAAGGCTTTTTTTGGACATGAAGATTCTACTTGCTGTATGGAAGCAAGAAAACTGTCAGTATTTAAGTCGAGTATTTAAATATGATGACATGCTTATGCACTTGATGCATTGAGACTACAGTTGCAAGTCATTCATTTTCTACTTAATTGATGCATACTGGTTTTGCTTGACTGTGTATGCATATATCCATATTTTCTAGCTAAACTAGCTGCTAGGAATAATTTTTGCTATCACTTAAATTTAACAATAAACAGCTGAAGTCAGCCCCTGATGATTCCTGTAGTTTTCACTGTTGTGGTCTTGTATCTTGTTCTGTTTGCCTTCCCTTCTTTCTGCTTTGCAATTTTCTTTCTTAGAACAGTAACAGCCTCTGAGTGGGATAGAGCAAGTGTGTGAATGGCTCTGCTGTAACATGGTACAGCCATATGGCTTGTCCCAGTAAAATTCTTTGGTTCATGCACTATTACATCTTCTAACCTTACATTCCTCTTCCTCTTTTACTTCTGTTAAGGTCACACATTTCTGTTTGTGTATTCTTTGGGTTTTTTGTTCTTAAAGAAAGTAAAAAGCTGTCTTGATGACACTTTAATTTGTAGAACTAATTACACTATTAGAATCTGAAGGCGAATTTTTTTAGTGGTAGAGTAGTATTGTTACTGTGTTTGGAAAATGAAAGAGGTCCATGATCACATCTTCTCTCAAGGCTTTTTGTCTTTCAGTTTGGTCCTGTTTTCCTGGGCGCTGCTGAGCTGGTACTGGCTACTTAGAGTTGTATGACATCTTGGTCTGTTCTAAACTATATTATCTCAAACGTACTCTGTCTGGCTCTATTGAGAGTTCAGATGGTAGTTAATTAGTGTTGTTAGGAATTCTTTTATAAAATCTGTTCCTTGAATCTGGCATGCTCAACAAATATTTGAGAAAATCAAAATCGGAAGGACTTATCAATTTAGTACTGAGCTTTGATGGTTTGTTTTTCTGTCATCTAGTTTTGTTATAATGAACAGTTTGAAAGTGACTGCTGTCTGCTTCAGCAAGTAGTGTCAGTAGGAGTGGATTTGTAGAGCAGCAGTTCATGCTAAACCCTATGTTAACATGTGTAAATGTTTTAAGGATTTTACTTTGGATTAACTCTGGTTGTGTGGACTGAGTGGCAAGATCCTATATTCCAGTTTAGCTTTATGCAGAAGAAATCTGTTTCTTTAGCTTAGACTGTTCTGGGTTGTGAATCAAAATGTGGAAACGATCAAAAGATTTTTTTTTTTCAAAAGCGAACACCTGATTGAAACTAACCCTATCATTTAGGTTGTAAGATAGAGTATGTAATATGTATATTGCAGGATCCTAGTTTGAATGGGGGAAAATCTTGTAAAACATGGAGTAACTCAGCTGTACTTACGTAATTTTTTACTTTGGGAGTTAACTGAATTGTTTAGCCATTACAATCAGATGACAAAAACCATCTCAAAATTAAAAGAGATTATAGTCACCAGAATGCAGTTAATTTAATGTGAATGTACTTATGAGAAAATAACTGAGTTTAAACTTCAGGTGAAAGTTAGGACATTGTTAAAGCTCCAAAGGAAGACTGAAATGTGTGTTTTCAACATTTTGGCGGAGTGCAACTATCCTGTGTTCTGAGGCTCTTTATTAACTGCTTCATAAATCTATTGTAATGTGTGGTCATTTATGACATTTGTGACGTTTTTGAGGTTTTTCTATTCCTAAGACATTTTCAGTAGCTTCTGTTCTGTAAAGTTGGAATATGAAGATGCTTAGATTCCCAGCATTTAAAGTACTGAAGAGTGTGGTGATGATTGTTTGCTTTGGGCTATCATCTTCTCTTACCAGCACAAAAGTTAATGAAATGAGCCTCTTTTCCTGCAGTTAGATCACACTTACAAAGTCAATAGTACGTACTTCAACAGATTACACAGCTAACAGTTTTGTAGTGGCAGATTTTCAGAGAAATACGAAACATCGCATGATAGTATGTGCTTTTCCCTGACGTGTACTTATATCATTTACCTGATACAGCAGTTTGTTGCAGCAGTGATGACTTCAGTAGAGGCAGAAGGCCCCTTTACACTGGAGCTCTAAGAACACCAGTCCTTTAATCAAAAATACATTGATTTTTTTTATCAGATCCTGGAAAGATCTCACTTATCAGCTTTTAATAGAATCGGTTTAACGAGTTGCTGGGGACGAAGTAACAGCTTAGCTGTTTTCCACACAATATGCGTTATTCACTGAGACTCTGTTAACTTTATTGCCACAAGAATATTCAGCTGTTACAAAAAACAAAACCAAAAAACCAAAACCCCAAAGAAAATATTTACCAGATGACTGTGTTCAAAAAGTCAAATATCCCAATGTCCTTTGAAATACCTGCCTTTCTGGTATAGATACTGTAAGATCATATTTATATTTGTAGCACATTGCAATCCAGAGATTTTGCCTGGTTTTTTTAAGAGAATTTTGAAAACACCGTAACACTGGGCAGTGTATTATGAAAAAGAGAATGGAGGGTATTAAGCTTGCTGCCTACATTTGTTCAGTTCAGACTGTGTACCCTTGTCTTGGCGTTGATGAGTGTGCATAAGAATGCTGCATCATCTCCTGCCCAAAGTCCCAGTTGCTTTGCTGACCTTTACATTTATGTAGAGTTTGTGCCTCTGTGTTATGCAAACATACTGCTGTAGAAATTATTTTTCTTAAATTTGCAATGTGACACACGGTTCTTGTGTAGCAGTGTCTTTTCTAAACTGTTTTCTTAATGTTATAAATTTTTCCAAATAGCAATGCTATTAATAGGACAATTTCATGGTAACACTTCAGAAAGATGGAGTGCGGTAAGATTTACTTTCATTGATATGCACTTTGTGTCTGTGTCAATATGATATGAACGTGTTATCACAAATGATTGATGCCTCTGGCCCCATCTGTGTGAGGAGCAGAGATAACTTGGCATGCTAATCCTCCTTTTCCTATCACCTTGAACAACCTTGTTTGTAACTATCATATTACCCTCAAATGAGCACAGGTTCTTAAGCAGCACAAAGAGGAATAGGCTGTTTATCCAAGGGCCAGCAAAAGCAAACTGCATTTTCTGTTTTGTGAGGTTTTGATTATGTGCTTAATGGGTGTGTAAACTCCAGACCGTACCAAAGACTAAGATTACTCTTCCTTTGTTGTACTCTCAACCTCACCTTTTTAGTGACATTCATACACATCACCAATCCGTTTATGCCTTTCTTCTTTAAATCTGCTAAATCACTTGCCAGAAGCTGAAATCTACACTTCGTTGGTCAAAATACTACTTTGTGTTCTAATTTATTTTTTGCTTTATTTCAGAAAAAAAAAATGATGGCAGGTTTTCTCCCTGTAGGAAACGAATACTCCCCTCCCCTCCTTACCGTATGAAAATCTAAAAGGATTTTAGTATAGTAAGAAAATGTTTAAAGGCTTTACTTGCAATCTCCATCATCATCTTAAAACCTGAGATCTGCTCTATTCCAGCACAGCTCAAAGAATGTGACTTTTAATCATCCCTTTAACTGATGTTTACACCACTGACTGTTGTTAATTTTTAACAGTCAGAACAACAGCAGGAAAGGGCTTGAATACCTCTTGAATCAAGCTGATAATTCATTTCCATTACCCAGAAGGCTCACTACTGAGAACCCAAGATGTCTTTCTTTGAAGGTATCCCTGTGGCTTCTCTTGAGGAAGAGCTCAGAGATTCAATATTGCTTTATGCATGTAAGTGAGTTACACTTGAGTTTCAATATCTAGTTTACTTAGGATCAGTGCTCCAGACATCAGCACTGTAAATGCAGGAGACTCAAATAGTTAAATTCATTGTTTCTAAACAATGTTGAACACTAGACCACAAAGCAGATGGTGAATGTATTTGTGAAGCTGTAGGGTGTGTACTCAGTGCAAGGCTATGGAAGTTATTAAAAAAGTACAGGAGAAGAATCCTCTATGGCTGGCCCTCTGGCTAATGAAGAATGTCACATGTTGTTGTGAGGAACAGTTTGTTAATTATAGTGGTTTGGAACTTCAGGGCAAGTAAAGACAAGTGGTGAAGTATTGTAGCATGGCAGTTGCTATCTCGCAGAGGTGGACGATGGAGAAGAATGTGTGAAGAACTGTATTTGCATAAAGACCCAAATAACCCAGCTGTCTATCTGTGCTGCCTTTATGTGGTACTGACACATAATCACAAAATCACAGAATGGTTGAGGTTGGAAGGGAACTCCAGGAGTCATCTGATCTAACTCTCCTAGAGTTGGTTGCCCAGGACCGTGTCCAGATGGCTTTTAAATATCTCCAAGGATGGAAATTCCACAACCTCCCTGAGCAACCTGTGCCAGTGCTCAGACACCCTCACGGTAAAGAATTGTTTCCTGATGCTCAGAGGGGACCTCTTGTGCTTCAGTTTGTGTCCATTGCCTCTTGTCCTGTCGCTGGACGCCACTGAAGAGAGCCTGGCTCCGTCCTCTTTGCATCCTCGCTTCAGGTATTTACATATATTAATAAGATCCCCTCTGAGCCTTCTCTTCTCAAGGCTAAACAGTCCTATCTCTCTCAGCCTTTCCCTCCAGTCCCTTAATCATCTTCACAGCCCTTCTTGGATTCTCTCCAGCGTGTTCATACATCCCTTGTACTGAGAGGCCAGAATAAGACACAGTACTCCAGGAGTGGCATAACCAGCACTGTGTGGCGGGGAGAAGGATCGCCTCCCTCAACCTGCTGGCAATAATATATCTAATGCAGCCCAGGATACCACTGGCCTCATTTGCCACAAGGGCACGTTGCTGGGTCATGTTCAACTTTGTGTCCACCAGGACCTTCACGTCCTTTTCTGTCAAGCTGCTTTCCAGCTGAGTAGCTCCCAGCATGTACTGGAGCACGGGATTGTTCTTCCCCAGGTGTAGGACTTCGCATTTCCCCTTGTTGAACCTCAGGATGTTCCTGCTAGCCTATTTCTCCAGCCTGTTGAGGTCCCTCTGGATGGCAGCATGACCCTGTGGCATATCAGGCACTCCTTCCAGTTTTGCGTCATCAGCAAAATTGCTGATAGTACACTGTGCCCCACCATCGAGATCATCAATGAAGATGTTAAACAGAATCGGATCCGGTATTGACCTCTGCGGTGCACCGCTAGTTACTGGCCTCCAGCTAGACTTTGTGCCGCTGATCACCACTTTCTGAGCCTGGTCATTCAGCCAGTTTTCAAGCTACCTTGCTGTCTGCTCATCCAACCCATACATCGGCAACTTCTCTTGGAGAATCTTATGGGGGATAGTGTCAAAGGACTTACTGAAGTTTAGGTAGACACTATTCATTGCTCTTCCCACATCTACCAGGCCGATCATGTCATCACAATTTTATCAACTTGGTCAAGAAGTTTCATTTCAGAACAAACTGCTAATTAATTTCAACTTCTTTATGGTTCTTTTCGTAGCATGCTTATCATGCAAGTGTTTCATCATATAAATGTTATTTTGGACTTTTTTTGTTGTATACAATGGGTGTATCTAGTGTTCCTTTCCATGTTCTCTCCAGAAACTTGATTCTGTATTTTATTCTAACATCAGAGAACAAATTAGGTTTGGGAAATGATTGGGAGGGCACTTTAAAACCAGATTTGGAAATCATTTTAGATGGTGCAATATATTTCAATTACAGAAGCTGGAGAGGTAGAAAAACATTTTTATATATGCATACGTGCATGCACATTACTTGATATTCAGATTTTCTCCTCCTGTGTGTACAATATCTGATTGTTCAGTATTTAGGTTTTGTATTTCTGAATGTCATAGAAATTCAGAGGCTTCATTAATAAATAGCTCTGCATGAAGAGACATGTTTATTTCTACCATTATTTATGAAAATTAATATCATTCCGGGAAAAAAAGTGTGTGTGGGTTTTTTCAGTTGTTGAAGGATACAGTTTAACTGTATCTCAGACTAGCTTACCTGATCCCAATAGCACAGAATTTCTGGGAGGAGTGAACACTGACTAGGGAGGCGGAGTTCAGACTGGACTTTGTTGTAGTTTTTCAGCAACAGAGAATTTTTGTAAAGAAACTATGTGCCTAAAAGTGTGCTCAGTACAATGCCATATTGTATGCTACACACAATTTAGGTGCTCCTTATAATTTTTAATCTATCGTTAGATGATAGGCTTCTCTGCCTTACCTCCTTAAAATACTATTTTTAACATGTGTAACGTTCACTTTGTTAATACTGTTCCTTGGAAGTCATTACTTGAGTATCTCCACATTATCCATGGATGCCTCTTGTCTTGAAGTAGTCTTGGATTCTAACTTTCTCCATGCAAATGTGCCTGCTATGTAGGGCAGGAGTTTGGGCTACAGGAGCTAGCAGGGTTTCTGGTGGAGGGAGCAATTTATGGGAACCAAAAGCAATGAACTAGCTCAGGGCTACTTTTCCTTTATAGTATTTCCACAAAAGCATAGTCTGCGCTTTTACTGAATCGTAGCATAGAGTAGCTCAGTGTTCTTTTCAATTTCCTGTGCAGTGTGCACAAAAATATCTCATCTTGCCCAGTATTAAAACTGTGCTACAGTGAATTACACGAGTTTTTGTGTCATCCTTTATATTGATAGATGTATATATTCACACACAATAAAGAAGCAGGCTTAATTATTTCATTATTGACTTTAAGACACCTGGAAATTTGCCCTTATGGACAAGAATGTATTTGGTGTATTGTAATTGGAAGTAAGTACAGGGTTATAAAAAGCAACTTAAAAGAGAAGCCTGAAGTTCCAGAAACTTCAAAACCTTGCCTTCAGAAAATGTGCCTCATTTTTTCCAGTTACTTATTGTGAGCAGAAAGGTTCCTATGTGCAGGAATGTAGTCAGGACATACATAGTCAGTCAGCCTTTTCTTGGCAGGAGTAGTGAAGTAGTAAAAGTCATAGGGCTTCTCCTCTGTTTGGATCCTAGACGAGGAGAAATTCTGGAGTAGGAGTCATCAGGGAGATGACCAAAAAAGTTGTTTCTTGGTCCCAGTCAGACTGGAAATGTGAAGGATATGCCTCGAGTGAGTAATACCTTTTTGCTTGAGAACACTGACTTGAACTGCCTGCTGTGAGTTCCTCCACATCAGAGGTAAGAACAGTAAAGTGCTAGCCTAGTCAGTCAATGTGCTCTATTAATTACGTTTTCATTCGTTGTTTTACAAAGCAAAACAGATTGGAAAGTAGAGTAAAAGACACATTCACTGTAACTAATAGCCTAAGCCATAAAGTATTCAACATACAATAATCAAACATTGGAACTTGAGCCTCTTGGGTACCCCATGAGTATTCAGGCTACTTACCTTACCGTGTGAGGAGGATTTTTATATTTTTTTCTTTCCCTAAGTCTGGTTTTGACTTGAAAAGTGTTCTGATTTTAGAAATGCTTCACAGGAACATGCCATGATCAATAAGAAATTTCAAAATCAGTGGGTTAGGATCTTACAAAGATTTCTGTAGGTCTGTCCTCTTTCTCCCTTATACCTATTAATATTTAAATTTTTTTTAGCTTTCAGATGTAAGTAACAAAAATGTATTTTATTTATCCCTCACAAGTCAGTTGGTTTTTTGGTAGCTCAGTTTTACATACTCATCAACAGCAATAGTATAAGCAGTTACAATTTATGTAGCGGGAAGAATGTGTATGAAAGGACTGCTTGGCAGAAATGTTTTGGCCTTTTGGTAGCTTCTGTAATAAATGTCTTTTCTACGGATTTATATTGCCCTTTATTGCCAGGTGATGAAAAGGGTTCGTCCTGGCTTTAAGAGCTTCTAGCTGTTTTAATAGTACTTCTTTCTACAAATCATTCATTTATTCTGACTTTGTGCAATGCTATTTAATTTGCTGTCATTAATGAGACATTTTTTGATAAATTGCTCTTTAAATACTGACTATTCTTGAATTGCAAGAGAATAACATTTTACTTCAGGGTAGTGTGCCAAGTATTGTTTGAGGAGTTGGCATTTCAGCAAGCCTATTTGCATTGGCCTGACTGCCCAGACTGTCCTATTCAGCAGTTGTACAGTAGCTGCTGCATGTGACTTTGCAGTAAAATAGCTACCTTTATGGATAAGTAAAATGAGGTAGATGTGGGTAGGAATGAGTTTCTAAAAAAAGGCATGAGTGTACCCTATCAAGAAAAGGCTTTTGAAAGGGTTTGGGTTTGTATTTTGTGGGGAGACAGAGCCTGGTTTTAATCATATCTTTCATATGCCCTCAAATCCACAAGTACAGATATGTTATTCCCAGATGTGAGGGTGTGTTAGAAATGAGCTGTATTTCATAATGTAGCTCAGTTCCTCTCATGTATACCCATATTTAGTGAAATAAATGTACCTACCTATCTACTGTTTAAAGATTCTTTCTCAAGTATCTTCTGTTTGCTGTGGTTGGAGTAAGGGTGCTAGCTTGTGCAGATCTTTGGTCTGATCTTGTGTAGATAGATGCTTTTGTAAAGCAGACAAACCAACCCAAGGAGGAGGAAGCTGTGGTATCCGTTAGGTCTCTCGTATGTATTAACTAATAACCCTCTTACTGTTTGTATTGTAAAAACTGAAAAGTAACAGGAGAAATAATTGGTTTTAATTGCAATGATGAAAGAACTGCAAGAGGTGACCTGTCTTGTAGCTGGTGGAGCTTAAACGATTAGTTACATTCAGAAATGAATGCAGCGTTAGAATAGGGGTGTGTGCACCAGCTGTGACGTATTTGTGACAGATTTAGGTAATGATAATGAATTCAACACCAGTGGTATTCTGGTGGGTTTACAGATTGTTGCAGTCACACTGGCTACCGGCAAAAGGCAAGTTAAAGTCAGCACAAAAGTACAGACTTGCTGTTTGTAAACCCACAAGTGGGGATGAATATGTAGGAGCCCAGGTGCTGTTGGAGGGAGGGAAATTTTCTTAAATGCTGTTGTTTCCGTGCACTTTTACCAATTCCTCCTGCTCTCTTCAAGTTCCGTTTCCATCTTTGGGGAAGGAAACAGCAAAACTGCTTGTGTCCATGCTGTTACCTCAGTCAGTGACTAGGATAATAACCAAGACTCTAATTCAGCTTAAAGGATCTGTAGGTCTCTGCACTGATAATGCTGTGCTGCAAAATGTTTATCCATGGTGGCAGGCTAAGCTCACTGTTAGCGAGAGCTCCAGCTTCTGGTGTATGTTGTTTCTTTAGTTGTAAATACCTGCTGAAAGATTCCAGTCTGTCTGTCTTTTAAAACTGTATTGTCTTACAATGGCTCTTGGTACCTCGGGAGAAGTTATTTAAAATTACTGCTTCCTAACTCTTCCAAGAAATGTGTGTTGCCACCTTTCAGTTAAAATACAGGTGCAAATATCTAAAACAATGTAGAGTGTGTTCATAAAAACAAATTTCTCAAGGCTGTCTTAATTAATAAAGATATAGAAGAAGGTGACAGCAGGAGCTTGATTTAGGTACATATGTCTTTTTTTCTTTCCCTCCCATCTCCCTTCCTGCTTTCCCTTTTTCTTTTTTCCTTGTCAACTGTACAGCTAACCAAGGGAAATTGGGCTCTGTAGCATAAAGCCAGCATTCGAAAATGGTTTTTTTTTTTTCTTCTTCCACCATGTTGTTAGTATGGCTAGGAGGCATGAAGATAAGCTTCAGTACAACATCATAATATTGTTTTGTTTGATTTGGTTTTGTTAGTGTTAATGCTTTCATCATCTGAAATTGGCCAAAATCTTATTTTTATAGTGCTCATTCTTCCTTTATTCTCCTCCTTTACTCATTGTTACTTATTTTACAGGTAGAAATTTGGGTATTGTTTTTGTAAGTGCATAACAGAGGTAAAATACAGGGGCTGACTTACTGTGGAACAGCTTGTACGGCTAAGTCATGTCGGCACGGTTATCATTCAGTTATTCTGATTAAGAATATGCTTTAAAGGCTTTTTATCTTTACTTCAGTAACTTATGACGGTTTGTACCACACTTCTCTGCATTTCACCACTAAGTATGGGGGTCACATTTTGTGTCTGATCTTGGTTTTATGAGGTCAATGAGCCTTTAGCTGTAAATGAAGTCAATTCAGATTCAAGTTCTTGATGAACATCCATGAATGGTGTTCTGGAATGTGAAAAACTTGAGCTGGTGAATTATGTGGCACTATTCTCCTATTGTCTTACATTATTTGCTTTAGAAATAAATCACTGTAACCTATGTTTAAGTAGAGAGGGTTTATAAAGTTGCCTGAAAGTGAAGCTATACTGAGAACTATGACTATTTGATGGCATAGCTTTACCACAAGAACATGCCATGTGGTATAAATCTGGTTCTTTTTTGATAGCGTGTTTATAAATCGTAGAACAAGCATCTGTCTAGACTGGTAACATGTGACTGATAACATTTTCCTGCTAATACTACGGAAATAGGGGTCACTTACAAAAATAGAACAGTTTGTGGCCCTGTTTCTTTTAAATGCATGTGTTAAGCCTGCAGATTTGAACACATTGTTGCTTCGCTAATACATGAGAAGTTACAGTACAAAAATCCTTTGCTGACCTTCTTAAATTAATCTATCCAGCATTAGTTATTTCCTTATTTTCACTGGGAAGACAGTAGAGCTTAAACGTGTACAGCATGTCTAAGTGGCGAGATTGGCACTCATTACAAAGGAAAGGTATTTCTGCTTTGGGGTACTACTGTGTGTATTTGCAGTATATATGCATGGGTGACTGACTGCTGAGAAAACTGCTGTGCAACAAGGTACTAGCCCTAGACTTAACCCTCTGGAGCTTTTGCTGCTGTTTGAAGCCAAGCCTTCAGATCTTGGGAATTTTGTCTTCATTTTGTTTCAGGAAGGCTGTTTACTTTCCTCAACTGTTTTCTAACCTGCTTGTCTCTGTAGGAATTACACATAAATGTGCACGCTCTCCGTACTTGGGTATAACTGCCATTTTTTTCTCATAATCTTAACAAGTCTAACTGCTTGCATTCGTTCCCTGGTAACGTTCAAAGACAACCATTTTAATCTGAGCTGTAACTGGTACTGTGATATATTTCAAGCAGAAAAAAGGTATCAAAGTACTGAACAGGGATTCAGATTTTGATTTTTTTTTTTTATTTGTTGTTTCCAGTTTGCGTTTTTCATCGCCACTGCATCCTATGCTTCAGTCAAACAAAATTTCAAATTCAAATGAGGAAATTAGATCTACATAACCATTACATGTCTGTTGCAATCAGTCCATTTCTTTGTGGCATGACAAGAGTCCTTGGCTTTTAATTGTGTTGTGAATCATAATCTCATGGTCTGTGAGTATCAGCAGAGCTTGAAAATTTCATATTGTACTGGGTAGTGAGTAGGAAGCTTTCAAAATATGTGCCTTTGTTTCTGCAGTGCATAAGCTTCAATATGTATAGAATATGCTCCCCGTTAAATTCAGTATTTGCCAGTTCATATGTAAACTATGAAGATAACTTATCCACAGTACGACAGTTTCTTGATGAGGGATTTTTTTTTTGAACCAACATGTCCATCGGTTGCTTGAAGGACAAAAAATGCAGTGAAATGTGATGTGTACATATTACTTTTAAATAGTTCTGCATAATGAAAATAAGGTGGTGAAATTCAGAATCACGTTGTATTGGCCAGATTTGTATTGACACATATCAACACACTGCAGGCTCCAGTGCACAGAAGCTGTATTGTTATTGCTGGAACAGAGACTTTTTTCTTCTTATTCAGTTTTGCATGGTGCCCAACATAATGGGGTCCTAAAGCTTTAACTGCTTTAGTAATGTAAATAATAATTCTTGCTCAATATGCAATAACTTTGTTTGGGACCTGTAAACAAAGCTCTGCATTTTTTTTTCCACTGTATTTTCCAATATCAGAAATGAGCTAGATCTAAATGAAAGAGCAGAATTATTTTGGAAACCACTTTTAAATCAACAGCAAAACACCAACTTGTTTCTCTGTTAAAATATGCTCACGTAAAGTCTTTAAAACTCAAAGTTTCCATGGAGACATAAGCTACAGAAGTTGGCTGTATCATAAAACATGAATGTTTCTGAGAAAATAGCATTTTCATGCACTTTGAGGTATTTGAGTTCAACTCTACTATTATTAGATTCTGCCTTTTATGCTGTCTGAGAAAAAAGCTGCATAGCTGAGGATTGCACAAATGTTTTCAAATAATCGCAGTGAAAAAGTCTAAGTGTTTGTACGTTCAGCCTGGATAGTTGGCACGTAAAAAAGTGAAGCATCCTCCAGATATAGGTCTTAAGAAACATGCTCTTGAGTGTAACAGCATCCTGGGCTGCGTCAACAAGAACATAACCAGTTGCATAAGGGAAGCGGTCATCCCCCGGTCGGTTTTGGTTGCTCCAGTACAAGACCAGTATTAATGAACTGAAGCGAGTTCAGCAGAAGGCCTCACAGTGTTTGTGGGCAGGAGCTCCTGCCCTGAGAGATCAGGCTGAGGCAGCAGGGCTTGTTCAGGCTGGGCAGAAGTGGTTTCAAAGGGAACTAGGTCAGCTGCCTGTACCTACAAGGAGATCGATAGCATCAGTGGTGCATGGTGGGATAATGAAAGACAAGGGATATAAATTGGAACAAGAGAAGGTCCATGTGGATATAAAGAAAAAATTGAGTCAGGTGCTGGGACTGGGTTTTCCAGAGTGGCTGTGTGGTCTCCATAACTGAAGGTTTTGAAGACCTGACTGGCTAAAGCTCTGAGCAAGCTAATCCGACCTTCTATCTGACCCTGCTTTGGGCAGGAGGTTGGACTTAGAGGCCATTTGAGGTCCTTTTCAATGTGAATGACTCTGATTTTGTGAATGATCGATGCATATTTTCTACAAGGCAAATGCTCCTGCAGTAAAGGTTTAATTAGTCTCTACTGAGTCGGATCTTATGCAACATATTCCTAGTGATTTTTCAGCTGCATTTTGAAAAGCTGTGGATGGTATAGAGCAGTCGTAAACCATGTTTAGCCTCTGGGATAAGCAGAAGTGGTGGATGCAGTTGAGAAAACAAGTAGTTGCACTTTGGAAATTTTGTTTCTGATTTGACCATTACAGGGCATCCAGACTCAACCGTCTGTCTGGCTGAGGCTGGGGGTGAGAGGGAAGAGAAACGTATGCAGCACTTCTGACTTCTTTGCTTTTCCCATCTTCCACATCTCTCACTGCAGAAATACGATTGTTACATTTCCTGTGAGGCTGTATCTTGGAGAAGATTATCCAAAGCATGGAAAGCTTGTTTTTTCATAAACTTCCTATGCATGAATTGCAGACGAATTGAAGTTTACTCAGAGATTATCCATAGTGGACCTACTATCAAATAGGAACGTTTCAAAAAGTAATTTCTCTTTCAGTAGGGTCTTATGCGCTCTTCTATTCAGAAATAAGAGTTCTCTGCAGCTATCTGCTACTGATATTAGTACTTATATCAGCCACAGCATGTAATACCCCACAGTAGATTGCAAAACAGAATTCTGAAAATGAAATTTGCTCTGCTGGAACTTCCAAGACTGCTAAAATCAGTGTACTCTAGTGAGAGGTTTTGATAGACTGAAGTAGGAAAAATGTCCCTTAGGATCATCTTCCTATCTATGAAAAAGAATGTCGGCTGTATACAAGCATGGCAATGTCGACATTTCTTTATCAAGAATCAATGCCAACATACAACACATCTAATTTCAGTTCTAGGATAAATTGATTTTATTGCTTGTGTTTGTGTACTAGGATATACAATGTCATTCTTCCAAATGACAATGTCTTCTATTTTGTATTGAGGTTTTTAGTAGTTTTGTTAGATGATTAAGTAAATCGCCACCCTTCACTAGTGTCTACCTTTTTTTTATTCATGCGTCTGAGACTTTTAGAAAGAAATTATTTAATTCTTTTATATCGTGAGGAACGTTGCATCTGGAAATAAGATCAAAACGAGATCTACTTCGTTGTAGTGTTGTTCAGCATATCTGTCATATTTGTTTTCTTACAGTGAAAGATTTTTTTTAAGACTGAATAGAAATGGTTTGCCAAAATGTCCAGAAAAGCCTGAAAGACACTGTTCTCTCTTTGTGGTGAGTTCTTCCTATTGTCCATCTTTGTTGTGCTGGGTATTGAAAATAGAAGTTGGATTAAATTGTTGTTCTGTGGTTGGCTCAGAACTGCTCTCTAAGCTTTTACATTGTTATGAACATCAACTGTAAAGGCTGGTTAAAACGTATTGCTGAACTCCCAACTTGAATGTTTTCTGGCAATATGTGGAAGCTCATCTAAACTTCCATGTGAGCATACGTACCAGCCTTTCCCTGCAACAAGGACCAGTTAGTTTTCTTCCTTGTGCATTTTACGCCCAAAAGACTGTTTGTGCAGCACTCTCTGTACTTTCAGAACATTGGGAATTGCACAAATCCATTGCTGCCGTTGAAGGCACACGGCGAGTCTCTTGTGTCCTCCCACTGATTTTGCTGCATTACAGCATATTCTAGACCATGATATTTTAGGACAGTCGTTTTAAGTGGATGACCGCCAATTTTAAGGTGTTAAAGGATAATTTGTTAATGTTGTATAAATGAACTCACTGTTCATTTATTGCTTTCATATGGCAGCGAAAGCAGCATGTAAAGATCTCTTTAAATGTCGTGTTTTAATCAGGAGTCAGAAATAATGAGGTTCTGATCTTGTGCAGGATTTGGGTAGCAGCGAACTCAGGAAGGACATCTATATCACTGTGCACATTATCCGAATAGGTAGGTATAATCTCTGTGAGTAGAAGTCTTACATTTGTTAGACATATGACAAAAAAAAAAAAAAAAAACTGCTTAGGGATTTGTTAGATTAGGTAGGCCTTTGAATAAATTTTTGGAAAAGAAAATGCCTGGGTTTTGATGGAAAAATTGCTTTGGATTTTTCAACATTGTTTTGTGTTATTTGTCAAGTGTACTGCTAACTGAGTTTAGATGCAAGATATTTTGTTACTATCACAAAACAAAATGAAAGTGTCAAATATGAACTTGTGTTAAGATGATGGAGTTGTCATCGGGGAGTCTATTCTTGTTCCGAAGAGAGTAATTTCAAGTGTCCTTTGTTCATAGAAAATCTTATCCAGAAAATTAATGTACCTAATTAGTATATAATATGTAACATGCATCTGAAATTGTTCAGATGAATTTTGTCTTCTCCCTGACGCCTTTAAAAAGAGGGAGAGGGAAAGGAGGAGAGAAAGTCTTACAACAGTTTTAATCCCTAGATGTTCTAGAGATTGCTCTAGACAGATACTAAGTTCTCTAGAACAAAGCAGAAGAGAAGTGTATGTTTGTGTTAGATATTTATTTTAAGAAGTTATTCTCTGGGCTGTACTGATGTGAAACAGTAATCTTTGAGCCTGCTTCTAACCTCTTAGATATATTGTTTTCTTTGTAAACTGTCTCTGTGCAGTACTAAATATAACTTTTCTTCCTATTTTTGAAAGAGATTTTGGTTTGAAATTTAGTTGCTTTAACTTGTGCTGAGTTCGGAAACGACTTTTTACAAAGTAGACACTGTTTTACATCTTTGAGGAATAATTTTTCCTTGCATTTTCATGCTGGTTTAGTGTTTCGCCAGAATATCAAGATACTGTGTTTTGGTTTTATTAGCAAGGATTGGGAAAAGGTATGGTAAACTGATGTGATGTAAGACTACTTGGTAAGAATAAATGCTTTAAAGAAGAATAAGGAGTGGAATTTTTCCTATTATGTGGTTTTAAAATATATTCTCAGTCAAGTTTATAAATGAACCACTGAAATATTAAAAAGTTAAAATAAGATTTCTATGCTGCCTGGTGTGAAAATGAACAATTACTTTTCTAGCTGCTGTGATGCATAGGAATATTTGGAGGAGGCATTGCCCTGCAGCGACTGCAACCATAGGCTTTTCTTGTCAGAAATTAAGACTTGGAGGGAAAGATACATAGCTGCCACTGCACAATTGAATAAAATGATTAGAAAGAGGGCAGTTTCAAATGCCAGGAACACAGTGAGAAGATTGATCGATTGTATTTAAATCAAATAGAAAAGGCTAGGAAAAATATTTTGTTTCAAATCTATTTTGCTTGCCTGCCTTTCTTTTCTTACCATAAATTGTTCTTCTGCCTCTTATCATCTTCCTCCCTGTGTTTCATCTCTACTTGCTTTTTCTACAGCTGGTCGGTTATCCCCTTGCTAGCCAGTTGCTGATTCGGAAGCAGCATTTTATTACCAAGTTGTAATGGCCCAATCACAACACCTCACGTATAAATCACGGGGAGCAACAAAATAATTCTTATTGGACAGCAAATGTTGAACACGCTGTCATATCTGAACTCTAATTTGGTCGTGTCATGAGTGTGCTATCAGTGGATATCAGAAAGTGGTGTTTGTTTAGCGGTGGTCATGAGAGGCTGAGCAGTACGTCTGGTCGGAGACTTTACGAGATCACTGCATATTTAGTGGACTTCCTGCAACATTTGTTATCCTAATGTATAAAGACAGACCAGATTCGCAATGAGTACGCTTGGCCTCATCTACTCAGACCTGTCGCCATACTGAGCTGGATTGTTCTCTGCCTCCCTTCTGTGTCTTTAAGGGAGACAGTTCCGTGGATTACCTATCAAATATGTATTTTGTTTGGCAGGACGAATGGGAGCTGGAGAAAAGAAAAATGCCTGCAACGTACAATATAGACGGCCCTTTGGCTGTGCAGTCCTCAGTATTGCGGATCTGTTGGCAGGAGATTCAAAGGATGATCTCGTCTTAAAAGTATACATGTAAGGAATGCTTTTTCTTAATTTTTAGAAGTATTTTAGAGTCGGTTTGCATCAGATGCAGTGGTGTTAAATGCAGGGCAAGTTAATAGCTGTAGCTCCTTTCTGTTCCAAAAAAGCGTAGTAGCTAATTTCTTTCTTTTTTTTTGTCACAGTTTGGAAATTTTAGCTAGTTCTACAGATGTGTTTATAAAGTGGGGTAATAATAAAGATAAAGGTTACATCCTTTTAGATATTTTTGAGCATTTTTCACATCCTAGTAAGAGCTCCTGGAGCTCTCTTTTTATGGCAAAATGAAGTGCTTTTAGGATTTGTTTAAACATCTTGTGCTGCCTAGGCAGCTAGTGGAAGTACTTTACAACTACAGAAAAAAGCAGGCAGAGTATCTTTTTGTGAAATGAAGCAATTATATAATGGGAATAACAAAAGTATGAGGCAGTTAGTGCTAGAGAATGAAAAATCAAAAATAGAATGGATGATTAAATGGTGGATTTTGGCTAATAGTAATTGGAAGAAAGTTCTATTTTCTAGTTGCAGCAACACAGTGCATGTATTTTCCTGATGATTTTGGACATTATAGTAAGAACCCTTTTGTCGAGTGGTCTGTTCTAAGTACATAAACCTGTGACACACGTTGTCGTGCACATGAGGAAGTTCTGCCCCTCCCAGGGGTTAGCACTCAAATCTTGAAGGCACGGATGTCTTTCAGGCAGCCTTTCTCCTCTCTTCTGTACTCCTCTGTGCTGAATTAGAGCTGCTGGAATCAGTGCTGCAGAGAAGCAATTCAGTGTGACAGTGTACGTGGTGGGCTGGCTCTTATTTAGACTCCCAGGATGTTAAAGTCAAACGTTCGCTGTTGGTTAACAAATTGTTAGATTTGTCTGCCTATTGTATTCTGTTTTTTTAATCTTTTCTGCTTGTTTTAAAATAAGAAAAACAATGGAAGAAGAAACATTGCTCAAAACCAGATTTGATGCTAAGACTGACTACAGTCTAAACCATGAAAAGTGATCATTAGAATATGGTCAGTTTTTCCCTATGGAAAAGCAGCTATTTTTTGAATGTGTACTGAAATGTAATTTGCTCTTTCACGGACTACCTCCTGAAGATCACATTGTCTTTTAAATAACTTTGAAGTGTATAGCGCAGATTTTTCAGTCTGCTAAGACCAGCTCTGAGCCCTATGTCTCCTCTTGAGTGTCACAAGATAGATTTCTGTGTGGTTTGGTGCTGAAGGATAGATCTATACAGATTATGAACTTGGTCCTGGCTGTGAGTTCCTAAGCATAATTGCTCATATCCTTCTCCCACCCTTTGCCACACAAAGCAGGTATTTCCGTGGTGCCTTTCTCAAATGGTAAGAGCATTCTCACCCTTTCCATTGAGACAGGGAGTTTCATGGAGCTTTATTAGCTCCTATTGTGTTATTAGTTTCGTCAATAATTTGTTTAGAGATTTCTTTAGGCATTTGTTTAGAGATATGTGGTGAAGGCAGTCTGAAAAACTTCTGTTCTTGTTTCAGAGCTAAGAAAGCTATCGTTTTTCTAGGTGCAACACAGAGAGCGACTGGTATCAGATCCATGAAAACATCATTAAAAAGCTGAATGCACGTTACAACTTGACAGGCTCCAATGCAGGTGAGTTGCCACATTTATGTTTGTGTCCTTAGGGTTTTCTTAGTTAGTAAATGAAATGGCTCCAATATAGAAGGACTAATGTCTATGAGAGAAAATTTTTTTTTCACATAGAGGAAAAAAACTCCTGGAAGGTGAAAATGTATGATATTGCTGTTCATGTGCATATTTAGAAAAAAAAGTGACTGAATTTTGTTCCAGGAGCTATGTAATTTTATTCTGTGCTAAAGAGCTACAGTTTGCTGTGGAGTTCTGTTCACATGTGGGGCTGACAGAATTATTGATCCAAGTTGCTTGACATTTCTGCTTCACATTTTCATGACAAAAACAAAATTTTTCATTGCATTGTATATTAATTAAATGTCAGAAAAAAAAATTAAACGGGAGCTACCAGTATGCTCTGCATTCCTACTTGTCAGCTGAGGAAGACGCACGGTTGATCATAGAATCATGGAATAATTTGAGTTGCAATGGACTTTCAAAGATCATCTAGTCCAACTCCCCTGCAGTGAGCCCGGACATCTTCAATTAGATCAGGTGGCTCAGAGTCCCCTCCAACCTAAGCTTGAATGTTTCCAGGGATGAGGCATCCACCTCCTCTCTGGGCAACCTGTTCCAGTGTTTCACCACCCTCATCATAAAAAATTTCTTCCTTAGTCTGGATCTGCCCTCTTTTAGTTTAAAACTATTATGCTTTGTTCTATCACTATTGGCCCTATTAAGAAGTTTGTCCCCATCTTTCTTCTAAGCCCTC
>VZSC01017643.1:55351-85362 GCA_013398225.1 Steatornis caripensis | reverse complement strand
TTAGCAGGGAGGTTGGACTGGATGGTCTCCAGAGGACACTTCCAACCCCTGCCATTCTGTAATTCTGTGGTAAGGGGTCAGCACCAAGATGAATTATTTAATCTTCTTTCAGTCCTTTAAACAAGAGGACCTTCCAAGCTATGCAAATCCTAAAGTTCAAACACCTTCATAGGACAGTGGCGATAAAGCACATCAGCCTCTAACTCTTCCTTCTTAGGAAGAGGCTTATGTTTTATTCCATATGCTTTGGACTGGCCAGCTCCAGCTTCTAAACTATTGGAAGCAGAACAGGCTCAACTGTTAGAATTAATGAGATACGTTGGGGTCTTAGGGATGTAGACTTCCTTTGTGCTCATCTGTTGCCCTCTCAAGTTGATGGCATCTGGTCCATAAGGGAAAAAAAATAGCTAGAGCTATGAGAGGTGGTATTTCTTGCTCAGTCATCTGAGCCGCGAAATTTTTAGTCTAGGAGTGTATTCTGAGGAGGTACTGTTGGAGTACAAGAATGGGTAAAGCATCTTTTCTGATCTGCTTAATACTGTCAAATACAGATCCTAGGCTAGATGACCTTCAGTTTCATCAAATTCTCATGTTTCGGGGACTAATAGTTCAAAAATTCATTGTGAAAGTTGCAGATGGTTTGTAATGGTCTGAGCCTTGCTACAAATCGGGAAAATGCCGCTGTTTGTCCATTGTACACAACATATGTATTTGTGAATCAGTCAATAGGTTTGTAAATTGTTAGCATGGTTACTGGCACATGCTAACTAGCATTTTTCTAAACAGTCCCTAGATATGGTTGAAGGTTACTATGGATAAGGAACTATTTCCAGTAGGCAGTTTGGACCTATTTGATGTGTTGTAGAGGCTACTAGAGCAATCTCATGTCAGTTAGTAGTGGCTAAATAACAGGCTCTATCCCATTTGATTTACATCTAGTATAGATGTGATTAGTGAGTTCAAGCTGTTTGGACAACTTAGCACTTTTAATGAGTCTTGTCTTTTTGTCTGACATAAAGGAATATTTATTTATCTGCACTCTGATTTAGACAATTTCAAATTTAGGTCTTGTGAATCATGGTGGGTACAGCATGATTTAATCTTACCTCAGCTGTCTTAATGTATGGGTAGTCTTAGCTGCAGTTTGAATCTGTTCAGCATACAATCCATCTTTTGATAGATTATCTTTGTTCAGAAGTCTTGGTCTTTCCATTGAGATCTAGAATTCATTCAGCTCTCAGAAGCCACACTGGACCCAGTGACAGTGAGGGCTTTCTTGTCTTGAATGGACATTATAATGTCCGGCGCTCTCCACACACAGTAAAGGCCTCCTTAGCTCTTTTATGTGGGGTGATACTGTGTGCCTATGTGAAGCTTCTTACCAGAGTATATACATTATTCTTACAATCTTATCTATATTTGGTGGATTTCTTAAGTAGTAATCCTTTATGGTTTTGTATCCTTTTGTTTCAGGCCTCCTGTAGGTGAGATATTCCATGTTACAGTGGCAGGAGCTGCCTTTTGTAGAGAAATATCTAGCGTTTCATTAAGAAGCATACTTGGTTGAAGGTTTTCTCCTCTGATTAAGACAGCAGTTTGCCTTTGGAACTTGTACAGGACGAGTGTACTTCTTGTGTCAATGGTTTTATGTCTCGTCTAGCGTGAATGTTTTCAAATACAGGATAGGACATTTACCCTATTAAACTGACTGGAAGATTTCAGTTGCCTTGAGGACTGTCTTTCAGGATGGGTAGCATCCCATATCTTTTTGCCTACTACAAAGCAACATTGTATCAATTGGTTTTGTGAAAAAAGCTGTCCGGCTCTCAATGCCTTCTTGTTTCTCTGGTTAAAAAGCCTGGTACGTATCTTTCTTCAGTTTGTGCAGCAATTCCAGTGCTTCTGATCAAATTAAGACAAGATCAAGCATAAATNTCTTTTTGCCTACTACAAAGCAACATTGTATCAATTGGTTTTGTGAAAAAAGCTGTCCGGCTCTCAATGCCTTCTTGTTTCTCTGGTTAAAAAGCCTGGTACGTATCTTTCTTCAGTTTGTGCAGCAATTCCAGTGCTTCTGATCAAATTAAGACAAGATCAAGCATAAATCATCTTGATTGTGGTAGGTCAGCCTTGACAGTTCTTATACCAGTATTATACTGTACTGTGTGAGGACTGCCTTTATCCTTGCACCTACTGAGATGACTGCCTGGAATCCTGGTGTACCTCAGTCATACTCTTTTCCAATGATTTTTGGATTACCTGTTGAGGCAATAGCCTAATAGCTTGTTTGGAGAGAAGGATTTCCCTTAGCGTATCTTTGCCTAGCAGTCCACACTAGAGGGAGTTTGATTCATTGGGGAGTTAACAAGAAAGCTTCTAACAGTGAAACTCTTGAGTCCCGAAGTGGGACTTGAGTCTGGTGTTTAGATTGGATGGGTCCACCCTTCAAGCTGACAAAGATCCTTGTATGTTGTGCTTCTGTAGTAAAGCATTTTTTTTTCTGCTGCTGATAGTTTCTGATCAGAGAGTATGAAAGAAGTCTATCCATTGATTTTGTTCATTTAGGATCAGTATCCTTACAGACCTGTCCTAATTTATTTCTGATACAATGTCTGAATTTCACCTGCACTAGGAGCCAGCCTGTTTTGTTAATTTTTCTTGAACCTCTTGCATGTATGGCTGAGAATGTTCTTTGTTTCTTGATGTCAAAGGGTTGTTTCTTGTCTAGATTATACCAGACAATTTTGAGGGTCCTCTAGGATGTTTCTGTTTAGTTTCTGGCAAGTCCCACAGAATATCCATTTTCCTGCAGAAGTCATCGAAGTTGCCAACTCATTATCTACAGCCAAGTTGGATTTGCCCTCTGTCATAAGTACTAAGATTCAAGCTGTATCTTGAAAAGTACTTCCTTCACTGCTAGCTGCCAAATTGCTACCTGAAGTGCGAGCCATTACTTTAACAATTGTGCCCTTGCAGAGGCATACGGGACTGCTAATGACACTTGTAGACCTGTAGCATTACTTGCATGAAGGGTCTTGTTGCCAATCTGCAGAAGGTTATCATTGGATAAAGTAATGATTTTGGAGTTACTCAAATTGTAAACATACATGTGAAATACCACTTGTGGATAGATAAAAAAGAGAAGCAATTTACCAGCATCCAGGTTTAGCAAAGGTGTATGCACAGCATACATTTGTGTAACTTGTGCATTTACTTCCTGCCTTCACTTTCTTCCTTCCAATGCCTTCGTACACTGGGATTCTCAACTAAGGAAACATGCCAAGCCTAAACACTTTATCTTTTTTCTTTTTTTATTTTCTTTTTTTTTTAATACTTACGTACGCTTTGTATGATTAATACAAGTAGAATAATCTTGTAGGGTCTTAATTGGTTATGCCATATATATGTGTTTGACTAATCTATATGTCCGTGCACCTAATCAGACTTAGACAGTGGTATGTCTGCTTATTGCTAATGAACACCTTTCTGAGGGTTATATTGCTGCTTTCAAGGCATTGGGTGCAGTCTGTGTATCTAAAGGAAATGGACGTGAGTGTATTCTTTTCGTACTTGTTTTGAATGTATTTTTGACATCTTGGATTAGTAGGATTCAATGCATTGCTGAATTCTAGTATTTTATTTCAGGCTCTGGAAAAAGCAAAAGAGGCTGGAAGAAAGGAAAGGTTATTGGTGAGACAACGTGAACAAATTGCTACTCCAGAAAACATCAACTTAGACCTCACTTATTCAGTAAGTGCTTAGAAATCTTCGATGAGTGAAAGGTGTTGGTAGCAAACCTAAGAAGACATTTCAGCATTTGCTGAGTCTATGTGTGTTGTAATGCTCCTAGCAGTGTACCAGATCAGATGTGGTCTACGTTTGGGGGCAGGGGAGGTTTGTGAAGATAAAGTGAATGACTTCTTGAAGTTAAAAACTTAACATTGAATTGCAAATGTTCATTTATATCATCGAGTCTATTCCCTTGCAATCTCAAGTACCACAGAAACCACGTAGTCAACATTAAGTGAAGAAGGATGCCTATGAGCATCTATTCCAGCTACCTACTCACATACAAAACGTCCATGTCAAAATACTAAAGGTGTAAACCCTGTACGTCAAAAATAAATAGGTTAGAAAATGTAAGATGCCAAGAGAAGAAAACAGGAGCAGTCAGACGCTGCCTTTAACTTGAACCATAAAGTAATGTATTACAGGAAATAGGATATATTAATATTCCTAAATCCTGAATCTTAAAGCAGGTATCTAGATTTATGTTCTGGTTTTCAAATTACTAGTAGACTTCTTTTTTAAAAAAGGTTACAACATAAATAAAAATACTTAGGAGGAATTTAAAGTTGTATTCCAGGTAGCGCTGTAGAGAAAATTATTAACAATGAATACTTTGAGTTAGGCAGAGATAATAATTTATTTTATGGTGAAGGTCAAAATAAAGCTGGGGAAAAAATGTGTAGATATTTTGCCTGACAGCAACAAAACTTCTGTTTTGACAGCAGTTTGGAAAAATTCTCTCTTCATAAACTAAGTGACCACAGGTAGGACTGTTTTCCACATGTTGGAAGTCATAAATAAAGCACAGTTTCTAAGAATTATATGAATGTTTTTTAATACCCTTGCATTATAACATTGAATTTACTTAAGTCTAAGGCCCACTTAGCATGACTTTTAATAGTAGTTATTTAAGTACAAAAATAAAAGAATTACCTAAAATGACTAGATTTGAAACTTTTCTCTGTCAACGTACAAGAACAAAGGAACGTTAAAGATGGGAAGTGTAAAACTGGTAAAAGCAATAATTCCAAGGTAAATTAATTTGGAGTTATATATTATGATTTCAAGTTTATTACTGTTGAGAGAACAATGTTATTTTTTTGTACCTATGATTCCATTTTTCTATAGGTTCTTTTCAATCTGGCCAGTCAGTATGCTGCTAACGAAATGTATGCTGAAGCGCTGAACACCTATCAAGTTATAGTGAAGAATAAGATGTTCAGCAATGGAGGTAGGGTACATTCCAAAGTGGATTAGAATTGGTAATCAGGCATTCCAAATGAGGACTTCATCTGCATGGTGTTGACTTACAGAGATCTCAGCCAGTCAGAGTGGATGTCAGATACTTATAATCTCTGACTTGGTATAACTTAATGTGGTTTGGCTCTCCAACTCATGAAGTCTTTTCTGGCTAAGCTAAACATGAAGCTCAATATATCATTTTCTCATGTAACACACACTGTGTTGTCTGCTCTAATATTAGTTTTTTCTCTTTTGACTCAGCTTTGCCCTTCTGAAAGCTTCTTTTAGTATTTTGCACATCTCTGAGACTCCTATGGTACGCTCTTCTCAGAGATGCTTATTTGCAGCTGTCTTCCTGGAGTGCCCTATAAATAATCTCTACCTTGTCCCTCAATTCACAGTCAAAATCGGAATACATCTTCAACTGATAGTTCTTTTCTAGATGTCATTACTACTTCATCTCCTTCTGAGTCAAAATTCACAGAAGGTTCTTCTGTGCAGTGCTTCTTTGAAGGGCCACTGGTACCCTATAATGATGACAAATTTATTAAGATTTACTCTGTCACTTTGAAACGATTTTAAAATGCTGTAACTATGCTTTAAAAAGCTGTAACTCATTGACTTTCTTCAATAGGTAGACTGAAGGTGAATATGGGAAATATATATTTAAAACAACGGAACTATTCCAAAGCTATCAAATTCTACCGTATGGCTCTAGATCAGATTCCAAGTGCCCACAAAGAGATGAGGTCAGTTTCTACTGGTAGCCATGATTCTGAAATACAAGTTTTGGATATGTATGATTTGATAGTTAAAAATATAACCTAATGCTGATTCCTTTCCTTAGGATTAAAATAATGCAAAATATCGGAGTTGCATTTATTAAAACTGGCCAATACGTTGATGCCATTTCTTCATTTGAAGATATAATGAGCATGTCCCCAAACCTGAAGGCAGGCTTCAACTTGATCGTATGTTATTTTGCTATTGGAAATGGTGAGCAAATGAAAAAAGCTTTCCAAAAACTGATTGCAGTTCCCCTGGAAGTGGATTATGATGACAAATACATTTCACCAAATGTAAGTTTGAACAAAACAAACTATATGTGTTTGAACAAAATAAACTGTGTCTTTATATGGTTAATCAGGAGAAAGGGGGAGAGACATTGAATGCTTGGACTATACTGAATATGTAAATCAATGCATATTTATGTATCTAACATAACTTTCTTTTTACCAGCATGAACTTAGTGTGACAGTACTGCTCAGAAGTGTAAAATAATGTTGAGAACATTCAAATCCTTTTTTTCCTCAAAAGATAGGATGTACATAAAATCCACACCACATGATTGTCTTCATAATGATTTTGTTGAAATTCATCTGGGCTGACTTACAAAGCTCGCTTACTGCTTTGCCACCTTTATTTAAAATTTTAATAAAATACTGATAAGTCAAAATAAAGGGAGCAAAGCAATGAGGTAGTTAATGCAAGTTATCTCAAATGAGTGCTAATAAAACTTGTAATACTATAGTGTTATTTTATGTAAGAAAATTTTGGTGAAGTTTACATATGCTTATTTTAGTTTATTAGACTATGGAAACTGTATTTCCTTTGTACCATGAAACCAGCAGCTCATGATATTAAAGACAGGAAAAAGTTAATAGGGTCCCTCTTTGAATGATCCTCTATAGAAAGATCAAGACAAGCCCTTTATGTTCTCTTAGCAATCTTATTTTCAGTGATACAAATCTTCCGTTTTCAGTCCTAAGAATCAAACATAGAATTAGTCTTCAGACTGTTTGCAGCTTAAGAGTAGCTGTTGCTTCCTATTGTCCTAGCATAAGCAAATAAAATTTAATATGTAGAAGCATATATATTTATTTATATTTATTGATTAATATGTATATAATTTCTTAGAGAGATATATATTTATCTAATTGACACATATCATTTCTCTTATTAGAAATTATGTAACAGTAAGGGTCATTAAACACTGGAATTAATTGAAGATTATGTAAGATCATTCATCGGAAGAAAAGCTTTAGACTGTAGAAGTTCTTTGTAAGGATAGACAAGCTGTAGTTTTAACAGGCATTCCAAGTTTGTATTTTGTTGTGTATAGGTCAGAGAAAAGATCACAAAGTTTCCTTCTGGTCTTTATTTTGTATAAATCTATGATCTATCCCCAATAAATGAGGAAGGGGTGGCTACCTATCATACCTGCATTAGTTCTTTTAGAACTAACAGATGTATGACAGAAACCACAATGTGATCACATGTTATTGTAATGAGAAGGTAGCACAAGTCCTCATCTGCCAAATGCCACTGCAGTTCAGCAAATGCTTGAGCATGCTCTTAGTATAAAGCATGAGTATTCTTACTGTGATTTGCAGCCTTCCCAGTCTGATACGCATGACATTAACTACACCTATTAACAACCCTAACGTGAACTGTGAGCACATATGTGAGCAGAAAAAATGGATTAAAGTAATTGGAATGCCAAATATCAAATTTTGTGGTTAGAAAACTACTTTAAACTAAAGTTAGCTTATTGGAGGCGGGGGGTCACCTGTTGGAAAGCAGCTCTGCGGAGAAGGACCTGTGAGTGCTGGTGGACATCAGGTTCACTGTGAGCCAGCAGTGTGCCCTTGTGGCAAAGAAGGCCAGTGGTGTCCTGGGGTGCATTAAGAAGAGTGTGGCCAGCAGGTGGAGGGAGGTGATCCTCCCCCTCTACTCTGCCCTGGTGAGGCCACATCTGGAGTACTGTGTCCAGTTCTGGGCCTCCGAGTTCAAGAGAGACAGGGAACTACTGGAGAGAGTCCAGCAGAGGGCTGCAAAGATGATGAGGGGACTGGAGCATCTCTCTTATGAGGAAAGGCTGAGAGCCCTGGGTCTATTCAGCCTGGAGAAGAGAAGACTGAGAGGGGATCTGATCAGTGCTTATAAATATCTAAAGGGCGGGTGTCAAGAGGATGGGGCCAGGCTCTTTTCGGTGGTGCCCGGCGACAGGACAAGGGGCAATGGGCACAAACAGGAACACAGGCAGTTCCACCTGAACATGAGGAAGAACTTCTTTACTGTGAGGGTAACAGAGCAGTGGAACAGGCTGCGCCGGGAGGTTGTGGAGTCTCCTTCTCTGGAGATACTCAAAACCTGCCTGGATGCGTTCCTGTGCACCCTGCTCTGGGGGCACCTGCTTTAGCAGGGAGGTTGGACTGGATGGTCTCCAGAGGGCACTTCCAATCACCAGCATTCCGTAATTATGTGAAATGTGATAAGTAAATAGTTGATGTTGTAGACTATGTAATTTGCCTCAATTTATGTTTACAGTCATATTGTCTATAAAATAATTAAAATGCATGTATACTGGTGTAATTTGCTGTTGTTTTGTTCCCCTCCAGGATGACCCACATACAAATCTACTGATTGAAGCCATTAAAAATGACAGCTTAAGACAAATAGAACATGGGAGGTAATGGTGGAGTCTGTTTCTTGACTGTGGTGCCATGGATTTTATCTCCTGAAAGTATTATCAGTCTTCTGATACACAGCTCTTGTTATAGAAGTTAACCTCGTAACTCTTAGGCAGGAGCACACTTGGAAGAACCGGTTGGATCACTCGGTTTAGTATGCTGCATTGAAGTACAATATCTACCAAAATGCTATAGATTACACTGCTTAAAGCTTGCAGTATTGGATTTTTTTAGAAATACAAGTACAGTGTTCAGTGAAAGGAAGACAGAAAAAACTTGAGACCTTGATTAAGATACAGGGCGGTAGCGGTAGCAGGGGACTGGTTAGATTGACTTCTGAGATTTGGTTATTTTTTAAATACATGTTTTTGAAATTATGACATGTTTGTGTGTTGTTTTTTGTGTTGGCTTTTTTTTTTCCCTTAGGAAATCCATGGCAGAGGAGTACATCATGACAGCTGCTAAACTCATTGCACCAGTAATTGAGACATCTTTTGCAGTAGGCTATGACTGGTGAGAGTCAAGTGGGGCTTCCATTTTGTCTAAACTATATTTCAGTCTCTTGTGCTGGTTATGAAACCAGGCTCACAAATATAAACAGCCTGGGAAACATAGTTTGCTGCACATCTCAAATGTAGCATCCAGGCTATTTTCAGTTTGCCTCTGTAATGCTCTGGAGAAGAACAAAACAAGGCATTAGAGTCTGTTCTGTGTTAGAAATTAATTTCATTGTATCACTGAAACTCAACTGTTAATACAGAACAGTTCAGAAGGTATAATTTGCACAAAAATAGCTTCTTAAAGTTCAGTTGAATTTGAAAATTCAATTTGGAAATGGAAGAAGTTGTAGAAGTATCAATAGACAAATGCTATACGGAAGGCAATGATTGCTACTCTTTACTGTAAGTTTGAAGGTAGCATAATGAAGAGTTGGGGTGCCTAAGAAGTTTTCATTACTCCATAGAGTCATTATATAGAACACCGGATTCTAAATATTATTAGAAAGATTTACTTGCGTTTCATTTATAAATTAATGTTTATAAACATAAACTTAATCTACTGTTTCTTAAACATGTATGCAAGTCTATACAGTGATAGGCTGCGGATACAGTTTACAATTTTGACTTTTATATCCACTTTATTTTTCAATTTATGGCGTAGCTTTTGCTTTCTGTGGTATTTTCTACAGCAGAATACTCTTTAAAACAGAATAAAATAGGCATACTTTCTCTAAGGACTATAAAAATGATTAGTATAACTTTTCAAGATGTATTTTTAACTAGTTTTTAGTTTTCTGTTATAAGGACTGACTTTGATATTTTTAGTATTTTTAATAACATTATTGGAAAATAACATGTATTCAAATGAATGTTGTGTATCTGCAGCTACAACATTACTAACAGATACTTTCAGTGTTTGGGAAGTGAAGGAGGTGTGATGGGAAAAGAGAACTTTCCTTTACCTGGGTTTTTTTTTCAGCCAGTTAGTATTATTTTCAAGTTTTGCAGGTCCTATAATTGTAACTTACTAATAAAGATGTTTATATTAAAGTGAAATAATCTCTCACACAGACGTGTTTAGTCTGCTAGAGTCTACAAGGTGGTGTTTGATGGTTTAATAATCATTATAATCTTCTAATTTTGCTAGTTTTGCAATTCTGACTTACCAGATCTTAAACAGTATGTGTTATGAAAATTAGCTTTCTGCTTTATAAATTGCTGGCATTATTAAGTCAGATTCTTTTGATCTGTATCTTGGTTTTTGTTCAAGAAAACTGGAAAAGGTTGTCAGATACTCAGTTTCCTTAGTGCTACCCACAAAATACTTGTCATGAAGTAAAACACACTTTTGTATCTGTTCTGGCTAATTAAACAACTTCTGGAGAGATATATGGGAATTTTTTGTGTATATCAGGACTGATTTACTCTCTGTTCTTCTAGGCAGAGGTATTCAAGCTTGGTAAAAAAGTTTAACCAGCAGTTTGAACTTGGCTTTCCAAATACTGCACTTTTTCTTATGAGTCCTCTGACTTTTAAATGTGCTTTTAATCAGATTGATTTATTTAAATAAATAAAGTGGGGACAAATAATCTTCAAATTTCATAGCTTCTTGCTTAAAATGTGACATAATCTTGGGACTATTCTGTCACATTCCATAAGGAACAGTTGGATTGTTAGGTCTCATGGCATTTTATAGTTAAAACAAGTTAACCATAACAGTTGAAAACTGTGTTTTGACCTACCTTTTATTACAGATACCTTTACAGAAATTGCTGGGTTTTTAAGTATAATTTTTCCTCCAACATCAAAAGGTATTTGTATGCTTTGTATAGAGACTGTCCATGTGGCAACCCAATTATAGCAGCGGGCAGTTTGTTAAATTAACTTCTGTTGGCAAAGTACCCAACTATTAGAAGAAAAGAAAAATGCTTTCCACTAATTAAAAAATAAAAAAAGGAAGGTATTAAAGAAGCATCCTGCAAAGATATTCATTTAGTGTGCTTAATTCCAAACAGTTTGAGAGAACACTATATGCATACAATAAATAAAGGCCTTCCTTCAAATGATTAGGCAATTTTAAAGTACACCACATCAAACCCTGGAAGATGGTGTCTGTGAATGAAGATCTGAACTGTCTGCTGTGTTCTGTTCTGCCCTCATTTTGCAGAACAACTTAAGCCAAAAGTAACTAAGGGACAATCAGAAGGAGGTTTATTACTATGACTATTGTTGTTATGTAGCTTAGGGACACAATCTGCAGTCTCTGGCTTTGTTCGTTAAGCTGGTTTATGGGTTTGGTAGTATATGCAACAGGAGATCAGGTTTGAAAAAATCAGCTGACAGAACATATCCGAATAAATTGGTTTGAAAAATTGTCTTAGTCAATATCTGACATCAGGTATCACTCAGTGATATTTAGGCAGCTGACTTAAAAAAATGAGGGCAGAGTTAGTATTATTAAGGTAACGTTATGGGAATAAATGTTTTCATTTTTTTATCAAAGTGCTCTTTGTTTCTGTAAAGAAAGAATAGCTAAGAACAACTCACTTTGGAAAACAAATTGGCTGTGAAAGTATGTAACTTAAAGTGGCATTTGCACAGATGCATTTTGTTTATCTTTATGGCTTGCTTTCTGTTGCAGGTGTGTTGAAGTAGTAAAAGCTTCTCACTATATAGAGTTAGCCAATGATCTGGAAATAAATAAGGCGACTACTTACTTGAGGCAGCAGGATTTTAATCAGGTACAGTAACTTTTCACATTACTATTTTTTTAATATTGTATTGGCAAAGATATCTTGCTTAGCCACAGCATATTTTTCAGCAAGGGAAACTATGATTTATGCAAACTTAATAATTATATTGATGCTGCTCAGTAAAATAACTTTATGAAACACTGACAAAAGATGAGTTTTATCTAAATGAAATTTCTGCCACAGAAGTTACAGTGAATTCAGTTCATGTCAAAATTAAGACACCTACATTTAGTTATCTTCACTGGGTGTCCAAGCTGTTGTTACAGTTAATAGAACTATAGTCAATACAGTCAGTAAAGCCTAGAAAGCATGTTGCTAACCGACGTGGAGGTGTATTCATTAGTATGAGCTGAATCTTTCTCTCAGTTAGGTTATATATAATGTCAAAATACATGCAGATGCACTTCATGTGTATCATTACTGTTTATGTTATGGTATTCTCACTGTTCCCTATGTACTACGCCATTCCCTAAAATATTGCAATGGGACCTTGAACTGTAGTCAGCCCTCCTATCCTTCCATCGAAATACAAACTGGAATTGAATTAGGCATCTGCTTGGGAGCTTGGACAGTTCTGCATCTCTTACAAAAGATTGGTCCCCTGGAGGGCCCAGAGGGCTAGGATGAATCACCATTACTGAAAAGATACTATACCAGTTTAAGCCACGGTGTATATTAGCAGATGAGGAAGGTCATAGAAAACATACAGTATTGGTGCTTTGAAGTAAAAGTATAGCTCATTGCTCAAAGTTCATTAACTGGCAGAAGTTCAAAAGATACATCTACCAAAGTCTCTGTGATTTTTACGGTTTTTGTTGTGCATATTATGACATGTTCCCTTTTCGTTGTTTTGTTACATTTTTACATATACATGCAAAGTAACTTTTGGTTATGTTGAAATTATTTGTGTGTGTTTATGTAGGTAAGATCTCTTTCTGCAACTGGCTGTCCAGTCACTAGTTAGACAAATTTCTGCCAATGAATTTTATGCTGGACTGCCTTCAGTGTGCGGCTTTCTTATAATGTTTTATTTTAAGACAAAGGCATTTTTTTGCTCTTAATCAATTTTTTATAAGTTGTGGGACAATTTATAATACCAGGTTTTTGTTGAAATTGTCATGTGATTTTTTTTTTTTTCTTTGTCTGTAAAAGAAGGCTTAGTTTGAAATGTGAGCAGTTTGAAAACAGCTTCATCTGAAGAAAAGGACACACGGATATCTGACAGGAGTTGCTCAATGTCCTTCTAACATGCACCATTTGGTACATTCAGTGATACAAATGTTGAATAAATAAGAAGGAATATAGCAGCCTCTGGGTTTGCACAAGTGGCAAGAAGTATGAGAGGTCATATACAGCAAAATTACAGCTGAAGCTGTATACCTCTGTCATCATCTAAGGTCTTTCACCTTCACATAGCTTGGAGGGATGCACACACGGCTACATGCTTAACTTTAGCCCACTTATCCTTCTCATACTTAAGCTCTTCTGGTCTCCTGAGCAGCTCTTGCTTCTCCCGTCTGTCCTGTCCTCTTCTCCTTCTCTGAGATCAGGAAGCAAGAGTTTGGAAAATTTGGGGCAAATCTAGTAGCTTTATTGATGATAGCTTTTTGATGGTAAGAGTGTTACAGGTAGGTGAACAGTCATCTGATCTCAAGAATTTACTATTTTGATTGGAATTTTTTGCAATTTCCAGTTAGTATCCAGTATAGGTTAAAAAAAAAAAAAAATCAGTTCTCAGAGATAAAATGAGATACAGAGATTGTTGGTGGTGTTTCTGTGGAGTACTCCAATGGAGGCAGAGGGAAGGGTGTTGGAAGTTAGGAGTAAGTGGAGAAGATGCTCTTTTTATTTTGATTATGTGATAGAAGACATTTAACCTGCACTGAAACTACTTAATAGTAGAGTGGAACTGCAGAATAGTGATTGCAGAGTATTTTTTTTTTTGTTCTAATAAAACTGCAGCTGCCACTTATATTCATCCTGTCTGTCTGTTGTTCATATACTTACTAACTCACCACCTGCTCAACACACCTTTGGCTGAAGAACAAGAATGGAAACTTCTTGAAATATCCAGTTTCAAGGCTGCAAGTTTTATCATGTTTAAAAAAACCCAACTAAAATAGATTTCTGCTGTAACTGTAATGGGTTTAACTGTGTGCTCATCATAATGAATGTTATTTTAAAACAGTTCTAGCAAAAAATCTGGGTGGAAATTATCATAATATGTCTAGATTGTATTTTATTCATAAGGAGTTTTGTGTATTAGATACTCTGAATGTTTTCTTAGTTTCAAAGAAAAACTTTGAAGATTAATTTAAAAAACAAAATTCTGCCGGTTAACCATGCAACTCCTTGACATCTCTGGCAGACCCTGCTTGGGTCAGGCAAGCTGCTTTGAAGTTTAACTTCTGTAAGCAAATAATTTAGGTACATTGGAAACATGTCACAAAGAATAATTTGGACAATTTGTGTTTTGATTGTTGAATCTAAGTAAGCGTTATTGTTGGGATTAAAAAGTTTGAAGTTATTTAGAAATATATAAATTTAGCTGAATATGCAGTGAGAGCATTTCTACTTTGCAAGGACAGAAGGAGCATTGCTGTGGATTTTCATCCTAGGGCTTATAATTGCTGAAATGGTTCAAGAGGCCTGCAACATAATTCACCAGAGTGAGCAGAGTTCAGAGTCATATGAACTTTTCATTATACATGGAAAAGAGATTACTTGCGCTGTAATCTTTATCGTCAAAGGTGCCGTTTAGCAGTAAAAGCATAGGTAAACAAATCAACTACTATGGGAAATGGCTTTTCAGAAAGTGACTTTGAACTGTATAGCTCTAAGGTCACTAAAAATTAATTCCATTTTAAGAAATGCACAGCTTTTACTCAAAGAAGCAAGTCTTTGCTTAAGAGTAGAGTACCTCAGGTACAGTAGTGTTACATCTGTAACTATTTGGGACCATTTCCTTTTTGAAGAAAGTCACAAATATATATAAAAGTTTAAAATTATCGTAGTTGAAGTCTTACATTTCAGAGATGACAAAATCTAGACCCTAACTTTTAAATGCTGTTCTTGATTGAAATTACTGTATTCCTTTAGAGAAATTCCTATTATTAGGAGAATATTATGATCTTTAGTAGTTCATAGTTCTTGGATGGAATGTAGTTGACTAAGTCGATGAACTACATCTAGCTGTATATTCTGTGTCACTTTACACGTCATTAGTACAGTCATGTTTTCTGTAGAAAGTAACTGTAGAAACCGTATGTATGACAGTCAATTAAAACTTGTTTCCTTTATGTTTGTTTTGGCATTCCACATACAGTATCAATGCATTCACTTTGATATGTAAACAGCAACTTAGAGGTTTCCTGTAAAGGAAGAAGGAAACTTTTGGATTGGTAATATTGTGGCAACCTCAATTTAGCCATCATCTTTGTTGTAATAGAGGACAGAACTGGGCTCATTGTGCTATTCTAACAGTTTATGTAGTTAATATAAACATTTAGTGTAAAAAAGCCAGATTTTGTTAATAATTTAGTCTGCAGTTACAAATGTTTCCACATAGCCAATGCAAAAAACCCTGCCTTTTACTTCAAAGTTTCTTGATAGTTTATTAGCTATAAATTTGTTTACTTTTTTTCTATCAACATCTTTATTTTGAAACTTATGAAATCTAGTTTTTATGTAAGAGATTAATAAAAAAATCTTCGGGCCTCAGTCTTCACGTTTATGTGCTTCCTAAACTTAGATAGTTGTCATTGTCTTATTACACAAAACAACTGCAAGTTGAAATTCAATCCTACTTTGTCTTGCATATTTTTTTAATGTAGTGTGTACTTTTTTAGCTTTTCCATAAGAGTTTTAATGGCAGTCCTTTTGTGTTTACTTAAGGAACTGGAAAAATCAGTATGAGAATTTTAATTAGTTGACTGGATTAAAAGCAAATAATATAAACTTGTGTTCTCTATGTATAGAATTGTCAGATATCTGTGTACTTCAAGGTAGCCATATCTAATCTAAATTTTGAAGAAGTAATAAATAGCCAATACTATTGAAATTTTGTGACCAAGATAATATTAAGTATAATATAGATATACTTCCGTGTGTCCATGCTTACATTACAAGCTCTCATAATTACCATGTATGCGAGTATGAGTTGATAATTTTAGCTGTTTGTTACTGTGAAGTTTATCAATGCTTTGTGAAAGAATTTTGGTATAAGATTGCTTCAATGGGAAGTAAGTTGTTTCCAAATTACTTCTAGGCACTGGAGACTTTAAAAATGTTTGAAAAAAAGGATAGCAGAGTAAAGAGTGCAGCTGCAACAAACCTTTCCTTCCTTTATTATTTGGTAAGTGTTTCCTTCTACAAAACCAGTTAAGAACTGCAGTTTATGTAGCAACTTCTGTGTCTTTGTAACAATTTTAGTGTCTGTCTAAATAATCTCTGTAAACAACAAGAAACTACATGGAACACCCATTGTTGGCTGTAGTTGAAGTTTGGAGCATGTCCTTTGTATACTGTTGCTGGGTGTAAAGAGTGAGATTGAGCCCCAGGCCAGAGAAGTATGCCTGCAGCATGATTTGTGCAGAAGCTCAGCAGCTGCATTTAAAACTAAGGTCCTGAAGATCCTGGCTGAACTTCAGGAACATGTGAAGTATGTAGCTTAGGCAGATGTGTTTGTGCATGAAGTTTGTAGGGGAGTTATTTTTGGTTTTGAAAGAAATACTGCATTGTTGCAACAAAGAAAACTTCCTGACTGAATGGGACAGAGTGGCAAAACACGTCTGAAGTGTTAAGTTCTCTGAAACTTGAAAGAGATTACCTGCCTTGTGCAAATACGTAAGGAATGTTTTAGGACTAAATAACGTGGTTTTTTTTTCATCCTCAATCTTTCTAAATTCCACTATATTAACTGTAAAAAGCCACAGCTGCAAGGAATTTGACTGACAAATGACTAACACAGTGTTTGTTTTGTTCATGTAGGAGAATGAATTGGCACAAGCAACTAACTATGCAGATTTAGCTGTAAATTCTGATAGGTACAATCCAGCAGCTCTGACTAACAAAGGAAATACTGTTTTTGCAAATGGAGACTATGAAAAAGCAGCTGAGTTTTATAAGGAAGCTCTCAGGAATGATTCCTCATGTACTGAAGCACTTTATAATCTTGGTAAGCCAGAGATGCTTTTGTGATTTAGCTTTTGTCTAAAGGTGACACTAACGTTCCTGAGAATCGTGACTTTCAAAGTTTTCTTGTATAGAAATATATACTAATTATTATGACTTTAGTAATTTATGTTATAGCAAGATATTAATTTGTACTTCCTATCTGTTCTGCCAAAAAATACCAGTGTTAACAACATCAACTAGTAATTGCAAATGATGAAGTCACTTTGAAGATAAAATTTCTACTATTTACTAAAAATATACCAGTTGTAGCATTATTAAACTGTCAGAGTCATTCCCTTCTAAAAGCCCTCCCTTCCTGTCATTCATCTTGTTCAAAAAGTGAGATTATAAATGTTCTTGGTCTTTGATTAGGTTGGTGTTCCTTGTGTGTGTCAGTTTGGTAAGCAGTACTGGCTGGTAAGAATTACAAGCATGGCTCTTGAGAATAGAGTCTGTCAATGTCAAGGCAGTTACACTGCGTCTGATCACTGTGTTCCTATTTAATTTTTCTTGGTTATTCTGTCAGTTGATATGCTGAAGTCATCTTTTTCTCATTGCATTAATAATGTAACCTTTGTTTTTTAGGTTTAACATACAAGAGGTTAAACAGAATAGATGAAGCCTTGGATTGTTTTCTGAAACTCCATGCAATCCTTCAAAATAGTGCCCAAGTCCTTCACCAGATAGCAAACATGTATCTTTTTCTGGATTATGATAAGGGATGGTGGTTTTATTAAACTCATTTAATCTGAAATATGTTCCAGTCTTGACACGGTGACTTAGAAGTTTACTGTAGTGTCCGTTTTAATTAGGATGTTCATGCATAGATTCATTTTCTAATGTTTACAAGAACAGAACTTGAAACCCCCTTTGACACTTTCAGTGAAGCAAGTGAAGAAATACATTAAGACTGTTCACATTGCAGGGAATATATTTACACTCAGTACTAAAGTGTGTCCTGCAATATTTTAAATGTTGCTGATTTTATTATGAAAATAATGTGGCAGGTGTAAGCACAGTTGAGTAAAACCTTTAAGAAAAAGTTACTATAGTTAATAAAAGTTAATTTCCATTCTGAAAGCTGTTTTCAGATTATTTAGTGTATGTGTAAGAAAATAATTGTCTCCCAGCACTGTGAAAGCTCAACAGACTGAAAGCTGAGTAGGAAAGGGGTTGGCTTTGCAAGTCACCAGTGATATTCTACACTATGAATTTCTTTAACAATGCTTCTGAGGATGTGCAAACTGTAATAAAATTCTCCCCGAGGCAGAAAAGATTTAGTTGCTGTACTACACTTTTAAGAATTGTGAAGATCATAAAATTACATTTTAGTCAGTAAAGTAAGTAACCTCCAAAAATACAAAAGGGCTGTGATGTATACTCCTTGCATAGCCGCTGTACAACAGCATAAATGGCTCTACAACTGCCAGTTGCCATCTGGGGGAGAATTTCTCTGTGCCAGTGCTATGTAAAACTGCTTTCCACCAACACTGACAAGCTTTTTGCATGAAGGGCAGGGTGCAACAGAAACTGAAAAGCCATGTTGGGCAGTAGCTGCAGCTCACATTGCTGCAGAGTTCTGAGCTTTTTGGAGCTCTGGGGTGACTGAGGAGGGAAGAGCACACTGCAGGCTTAATTACAGCTAAAGCTGCCTCTGCACTGGAATTGTACACTGTCTGTGCTGTGCTTCTCAGACATACAGCAGAAAATGTCACTGCAGGCAAAAGTCTGTTCTTGAGGATAGCAGTTTTCCCCTAATCACTTGCTTTAGGACAAAATGATGTATTACAAAAAACTATCCAAGTTGTAAAGACTACAAATAAATCGCTTGGTTCTCACACTTCATTCTTATAAATGAGGAAGTCGAAGTAAAATTAGTGACACAGAGAGAGGAGAACCAAGCCCAGAGTTCTGTTGAGCCCAGAGTATTTTTAAGGTGAAAGAACAGCCAAAGCCTCTGAAGATTTGTCTTTCTTCAGAGTAACAAAAATGCTTTCTGATGTGAATGAAATCATGAAAAGATGTAAAAAACCCCCAAAAAACCAACAATAAAAGCACAAAAACCAAACCAAAAAAACCCTAGTGTATCTCCACACCACAGTGACTGTCATATCTGTCCAGCATATGGATTATGTTAGGTAAAGCAGTAGGAATTCTGAGTAAATAAAAATACCATCGGCATCAGTCCTTGACTGAAGAAAACTCAGATATGAGATCATGGAAGATCCCGGTCAAGCCATAGAGTGGCTCATGCAGTTGATCAGTGTAGTACCAACTGATCCGCACGTACTTTCAAAGCTAGGGAAATTACATGATAATGAAGGTGATAAATCCCAAGCTTTTCATTATTACTATGAGGTACTCACTTTTTATTGCTTTTTTGCTTTTCCAGTGCATATTTCTCATAATTAGTGTCACAGGTTCTGATATAAAATTAACAGTTGATTCATTTAAACTTTTTAAAAAATGTCATCCAGAAAAAAAGAAAAAGATTTTGGGGAGAGAGAATTGACAAAAAATCTGATTTTTATTGTTGAATCCTAAGGAAACACATAGCCTGTGATTTGACATGGTGTTTGACGTCAGACTTCATTTGTCATATGGTCATTATTTACATTTACCCCTAACAATATTAATTTAAAATATAGTCTGAGATGAAAGGAAAAATGGATATAATAAATGTCATTTTAAAGATGTGTAACATAACTGCATTGATTGGAAGCTATGTCCGTAAAATGGTTGTGGAGACGTATATAGAATGTGTTCATGTATGTAATTATATATATATATAATATTTTAATGATACAGCTACACATTATACACAGTTGCCTAAAGATAGGCATCCGCTCTCATTTCAAACCAGCTTAATACTGGCTGTTGTTTGTAGAGATGCTTCTGTTGTAGAAACATGAGTAAGACAGAAAGCTACTTTCTGCAATCTGTCTGAGAGGTTTTTTTCATCTGTGTAGAGCAAGGATGACCAAAGTCTGTGTTGCAGTCTGAACACTAGTGGAGCTGTGCTTGATGATAATTTTTCTGCCTATTTCAGTGGGAATTTCTAAAAAGTTGGAAATGTTATTTACATATATATGTATTTTGTAGCAAAGAAAACTTTTAGGTGAGTTTTCCAGCAGACTGATTTGAGTGTGGAATTGTAGAGTTATTAGTTAGCATTGTTTGACGTCTTAGGTACTTACTAATGCATAGATATGATCTAAGTAAACATTTTTGCTGTTGCAAACTATTTAAAATGATATTTCGAATAAGTCTGAATGGAAAAAGGGACAGCCTAAACTCGGGTAACTTCTAAAAAGCATTCTGTAATTAGAAACTTTTGTCATGCTTCCTCCACCCCGCCCTCCTGGATTACTTAGTGTCGCACACTACTTCTATTCATATATTACACATTTTTGACACCTGGAGAATTAAACATGAGTAAGATATTCTAGAAGTAACGTAAAGATGTTGCTTATCACTAAAATTCTGTTTCTTTTGCCTTTCCTATTTCGTCAGTCATACCGGTATTACCCTTCAAACATTGAGGTCATTGAATGGCTTGGAGCCTATTACATTGACACACAATTTTGTGAAAAAGCCATTGAGTACTTTGAAAGAGCAGCGCTTATCCTGTAAGTAATGATTATTTTATGCCTACTCAAATACGTTGTGATTAGACATCCATAAGTATACCTAGAGATAAATTAGTTGGATAACTTTAATACTATAAGCAAATACTAGACTTAAGAATATTTGGGATATTTTTTAATTTTCTCAACTTTCTGTTCGTTTACAATGTGGTTTTGCTCTTACTGCACAATTTCAATGTTAAGTAAGATCCTCCATTGGCCCAAGAATAGTATTGGGTATTAGAGTATCTTTTCTCTATCCTCTGCCATTAAACACAACTATGAAGTGGGGAGCCGCTCTCGTAAGTCACCAAGACCACCTTCTCTATGGCTTTATGTGAAATATTTCCTTTCTCTTATTTTATCATGCAGTGAAGATTTGATGGTTTAGTTAAATGCATCTTTTAACAGTTCTTGCTGCATTTCACATAACTTCTGCTCCCATAAAAAGGGTATTACTAATAAGGCATAGAAGTAAGCAAAAATGTGCAGTGCAATGGTCAGTGAAAATAAGCTGACAGATCAAATTGATCCTGATAGAGGTATTTGAAATATATTGAATTTAGTTCAGCAACATAATTGCTGAAATTGTCCTTCAGCAGAGTATGATGCACTTAATACAATATATGGCTTATATACGTTCTTTTATGTCAGAAATGGAGCTTAACAGACAAACGGTTAATAAACAAAAATTTGGTCAAATTTAAATCTGTAAGACCATATGTATGTCTTTTTAGAATTCTATTTGAACTCTTTTTATGTGAAGTAAATATTTGTCCATATGTTCATGAAGAATTTTGTGTTAATAGACCAACTAAAATTCATACAACTAAAGTTCACTCCCAAGTGTGAATTTCTCTATTTTGTGTTTTGGGAAGCCTAGCAAAACTCAGACTAAGCAAAACTCAGTTATTGCTTCCTTATAATGATCTAAAACTTGACATTCTTTTTGTTCTGTGAATCTGAGTGACGTGCATGAACAAGACAGCATGTGAACAAAAATTTGTACAATATTATTCAAGGAAAGATTATGCTGCAAATAAGTTGTTAGAAGTTCAGTAAAAACATACTAATTCTGATTTTGAAAGGGATTGAGTTAGAATAGACATGAATTATAGAAGAAAAAATCTGAGGTTTAAATGAAGATTAAAAATTGGAACAAAAATGAGTAGAAAAACACAGACTTCACCCAAATCGTGGTATGATTATAAAGAAATAGAGTTATAGATTAGATGAAAATACACAGGAGACAATTCACAGGTCTGCCAGTATTCTTTTCAGTCTAAGTCCTGGACACCTTGAAAAGTTGTATTTCAGTCAAGCGATGAGATTGCATATGCTGGCATCCATGGCCTTCTTAGAAACTTTGGAAAGAAACAGCTGAAACTAAAAAGAATTATTTCATAATCTTGTTTTGGCAAAGATATAAATACTTTATGCTTCATGTTGCACTCAGTCCATGCATGAAACATGAAGTATGTAGACTGTAAAGTACTTACGAATAATTGGCATATGAAGTGCTTCATTATTATTTGTAATTGTAATCTGTCCATAAATCAGAGAAATTATTTCTCTGTGGGATTATGTTGTTAATAACAGATAACAGAACATAGATGTTTTGGTGTTTATTTGGTATTAAAAATAGAATCTAGATAATGTTAATTGATAAACATGAATGTTGGGTTATAAATTGCTACTAATTGTAAATAAAGTTAAATTTTAAAATTATAACTGTAACTGTGACTAGCATTTTTTACTTTAACGTTGTTTAGTGTTTTACTGACAATAATTAAAATTTTAAATTGCTTTCTAAGATAACATGTTAGGCAATGAATTGAGAAACAATTTTTCATTATTTTATGTTTTAACAGCATGCACTAAGCTGTCATTAATAAAAGGAGCTGTGCAGCTGATGCTGGGTGCTGACAATTTATTCTCTCTAGAATTTCCGTGCTGAACAGTGTAATAAACACTATTATGGTGTCTACTTGCCTGCCTCTATTGTTGCAGGAGACGTACTCAGCTGAAACTAAGAAAGGTGAAGCAGCTGTTCGGCAACTACCAGGCAGACAGATTATTTAGAGTTAAAAATGGCCTCAGCTGTGACTGGAAGGAAAAACTGAAGAGAATAAGGACAAAACTATTCTGAAAATGTTAGCATATAGTGCCTTTGGGATATGCTACTGTTGAATTGTAAGCCACATGTGAAAAGTGCTTTGGCTTATGGAGCATCCTTACATTGTTGGCATGAAAATTTCCCAATTTTCACATTATCTTGATCAAATGAGTCCAACAGTTTTGTTGTACATACCCAAACATCTCAGATGTTTTTCTGACCATATCTATCACCGTTACGTGCTGAAAAGAGAAAGACAGATAGGGCGCCGAGGTGATGACACAGAGAAACCAGAGTTCAAAGCCGTAAGTTGGGAGTGTGCTTCCTGGCTGGGATTCCTTGGGCGTCCGAGGGACCCTACTGGTGGGACTTCCTCAGAATGTGGTGTAGCATTTTGTTCTCCCACATTGTACAGTTCTGTACATCGGAGAAAGATGTCAGGTCTACTAATTGTGTGTGGTGCACAGAATCATGAGCAGGAGAAAGACTGTAATGTATGACTGCAAATGAGCGATATCGAGGCCTGAAAACAGGAGCATGATGCAGGGGTAAACTGTCTATGAACTGAGCAGGCTAAATTGCTCCTAGGAAGGCAATATGGTAGGTGAAAAATTTTAAGATTAGTTTAATAGTAGGTCTTTAAAAATGCTATGCAGGTTATTTTGCTCATTCATTGTTTGGCAGTGTGCATAATTTTATTTTGTTTATATGCAGACCGACACAAGTGAAGTGGCAGTTGATGGTTGCCAGTTGCTACAGGAGAAGCGGTAAGTTCTTTAACTTTCTTGTAACTGGTTGGAGGTTTGTAACATGTTCTGTAATTAGTTGGGGTTGTTCAGCCTGGAGAATATGTAAAGGGGGCTTATAAGAAAGACAGAGAGAGACTTTTTACCAGAGCCTGTAGTGACAGGATAAGGGGCAATGGTTTTAAACTAAAAGAGCATAGGTTTATATCGGACATAAGAAAGAAATTTTGTTGTTGTCAGAGTGGTGGGACACAGGAACAGGCCACCTAGAGAAGTTGTGGATGTACCCTCCCTGGAAGTGTTCAAGGCCAGGTTGGCTGGGGCTTTGAGCAACCTGGTCTGGTGGAAGGATTCCCTGCCAATGGCAGGGGGGTTGGAATGAGATAATCTTTAAGGTCCCTTCCAGCTCAAATCATTCTGTTGTTCTATGATTTGTTTTGTTTTGATTGATGTTTTGGTATTTTTTTCTTTTTATCTTTTCTGCCTGATGTGAATACATGTCCTAAGGTTTGCTTGAAAATTCAGTTACATATTATTTTGTTGTTAATTTTCTGTTTATATGTAATGAAATACGACTTTTAAGTCCAGGAAGCATGCCTCCACTGACTTATGCATGAAACTCTCCTTGTGCTGTCAAATAAGTAAAATAAAGAAGATACTACAGTACAAATGATCTGATAGAAGGGGTTTTTTTAAATGTATTTATGCTACCATCTGATCTAACGTAAGTAACTAGATTTTAAAGTTGCTTAATTCACACTCCTTTTCAACAGCAGGTATAATTTTTCAATATTGAAATAGTATTTGCGTTACACAAACAAAAGACAGTCTTGTGCTGTGTTTTCTTACTGGGAATATAATACGCCAGTAAGCAAAATGGAAAGAGGTTATTTTTTCTGGGTTTTTTTGTCACCTAAAATGCATTCAAGACACCTGATGATGTAAATGATACTCTTACTTCTTGCTGTCCCATTTTGTCACTCTCCTTTATGCTTCTTTAAGACTGTGCGGAACAGACTTCCATAATAAATATGTGCATTTTCTCACTCTGTTCAGTTATTTAATACAACAGTGAGAAAAGGAACAGGACCTAGGGAAGTTGGTGAATTAAGAACAGTCAGCACCACCCAAAACTAGACAGGTTAACTGTTTTCACAGCAAAGAAACACAATGGTTTTGTCTGCTTTTTAGAACGTTTATGATTCATTGGCAAAATTCCCAGCTTATCGTTTTAATGCATAGCAGGTCAGTTTGACTTCTGCCTTGCAGTAGGGAAATAAAAATAGTGATATCTCAACAAACTTTTTTGTCTGGTATTTTATGGATATGAGGTTTTAGGATTGACAGGGTCTGTCAGTCCTTTCCACAATAATCAAGCTGAGCCAAAATTGAAGGCAGAAGTCTTAAAGAATAATTACTTCACTACCAGATCTGGGCAAAGCAGAGACACATGATTAGTATTCTGATGGAAGGAAGGGTAGGCAGAGCTCAGCTGTTGCACATTTCTATTTGGCCAATCCGTACATTTGCATCCTCGGGTAAGCCCTGGTATGGTTGATTAAGCTTGTCTAGTAGTTGTGTCATAGAACGACAGGGTCAAAAAAGGGCCAAAATCAGGAAACTTCTCTTGATTAGGTCTGTTATTTACAGAGTAATTTGGGCTGTTTTCAGACGCTCTTAATTTTTACTATCAGTAATTAAATAATGTTAAGTTTGGTTTTATCAAATTTGGTCTTATAATATTAAATCATGTACTCAAACTAAAAAGATGAAATTATGTTAAACTGTATCAATTTCTTATCGCATATTCTTTTTTATGTTTGGATATGTGGATAGGAGATGTTTGCTTTGTTTGCAGGTAACTACCAGAAAGCTCTAGAGAAATACAAAGTCATTCACAGAAACTTCCCAGAGAATGTGGAATGTAAGTTGTTCCATTGAGTGGTAAAACTATCAAAGGAAACTTTGTTACATTGACTAGGTGTGTTATTAATTGTATGATGTAAGTATTTTTCATATGAAAATATTTTCATGAATGAACATTTCTATTGATACTAATGCTGCATGTGTTCTGTGACAATGGTGAAGTGTAGTTCAGGAAATATTAGGGTAATGCTGAAGAAGAGAGATGAACATAAACTTAAACTGTGGCAGATTGGTTGAGGACTTTCTCATACTTGTTTTCTAAATTTTATAACTATGTTACTTATTTAATCTTTCTTATGATAAAATATATGCATTTTTACTTCTAGTCCCTGCTAGTTGAAACTCCTGCAGTGGGGTTCTAGATATGAGAAAATCTTTCAGTTTCAGTAAAGTCACTGGTTGTGAAAATATCCTCTTACAGCCCACACTGTGCCTCCCTAGTTCCAAAATACAAGGTTGTCACCAACATGCTTATGGTTTTAAACTCTATGTGGGAAGAACATTCACTGTATTATTTTAAAATAAAATTGTACCATTCTGCTTTAACAAATGTACTGCTTTTTTAAAGAGGAATCAGACAGCTCTGTTGTATGAGAGAAATTCAATACTATCACTCCTCAAAATTATAGGCCAGATGTCATGTTCATATTGGTCACGTGTATTTCAGAGGGGTAGATAATTTAATAAACCTTTTGGAGTGCTACTGTTTTTCTGAATGTAGTTTCTACAGATTACAAAACGGAGGCATGAGTTAGACGAGACAATTTAACTGGTTCAAAAGTTTTCTGCCGCTGAAACAATGATTCTTCGCTTGTCCCTCTCTGGCCGTGTACGCCCAACCATCTTCCTTATGCTCGTTCTGATGCTCATCTGATCCCTCAGTGAACAAGTTCAGCTCCCTAAACCAGCAGAAAACTTACCTTAGCACAAGAAGAAAATGACATACTTGTGAAATGAGTCAGGAGGGTAATGGGTCACGTCACACTTCTTTGTACTTCAGAAGCAGTTCTTTCAAACGGATGTTGACAAACACGTAGGAATTGAAACAATGTTTTCAGAATTTGGTATAGTGTCTCAGGAGACTGTTTTTAGGGGTTCTTTTGGTTACATCATACAGTTATGGTCAATATGTCTGGTTTGTTGGGGTTTTTTAATTCTATAAATACTGGTCTTTAAAAAATCAGCCACAGTAACAGAAAAAACCAAACTATTCTGATTCACTTGGCATTTGTAAAATTGTTTTCAACAAAATGCTTTTCTTTTTTTCTGTATTGATAGTGGGTCCTGGGTAATAACTTGGTATCGTTACTATGCCTTTCAGTTTCCAAAATATTTTGCAACTGTCAAGATTTCGAGCCAGATGAGTTAGTGTCTTGTGCCTTCCATGTACATAAATGGTGTTCGTACTGTTCCTGGATATAGGCGCTGCATCACAGAAATGTTGAGTTACTTGCACAATATCACAGCTTGTGTAGNAAAATTGTTTTCAACAAAATGCTTTTCTTTTTTTCTGTATTGATAGTGGGTCCTGGGTAATAACTTGGTATCGTTATTATGCCTTTCAGTATCCAAAATATTTTGCAACTGTCAAGATTTCGAGCCAGATGAGTTAGTGTCTTGTGCCTTCCATGTACATAAATGGTGTTCGTACTGTTCCTGGATATAGGCGCTGCATCACAGAAAATGTTGAGTTACTTGCACAATATCACAACTTGTGTAGTGATACTGAACTAGAGCCACCTTGTATATCCAGTTATTTGCATTGTTTGCCGTTCTGTATGTCCGGTTCTAGAAGGGTGCACTTGTAGTTCGACCTGCTTGTAAGCCTGTTTTTTAACCATGTTTTGCTTTTCATTTAGGCCTTCGATTTTTAGTTCGTCTCTGCACAGATATGGGGCTGAAAGAAGTCCAGGAATATATAACAAAGCTCAAGAAAGTGGAAAAATTAAAAGAAGTAAGAGAGCAGGTAAGCTTTTTTCTTTCTGTAATTACACAGTATCACTACCTACATAGATGAAACTAAAATAGTGTTTATACTTCAAGATAAAATGTGTATTAACTTCCTGGTTTAGAGAGGCTTGTGCTATGCGGGTTTTGGTTTTTTGTTTTAAATTACTGATCAGGCTTGTATGTATCTGAATGGTTTTTGAGCACTGGATTTTCAGTGATTTTTAAATACGAGTGAAAGATGGGTTATGTGGATATGATGGGAATGCTGGAGCCACCCACATAATTCAATGTCTGTGGAATGTTATCTTTCCTACATATTTGCCAGACTGTGTAAAGTGTATTTATAAGCCAAGTAATAATGCAACTATAGGGAGAGAAGAGGATTCTTAAGCATTTGTCCGTGTACTCCTTTTCACTATATACAAAACTGCAACATTGACAGCTTACATAGGTAGAATTAAATCATTCATGTTAGTGCCAATTTTTAAACTGAAAAAAAATTTCCACAGAAAAGCTACAAGCTGTGAAAGGTATGAGGTCACAATTTGTGTTCTGTTCAGGGGAGTGAGGTGTCTGTGTGTATGTGTGCACGTGCATTGTTCTCTTCCTATTCCTGTGATAAAGTAAGATTTTAAAATTAAAATCAGCTTCCTGTTTTGAAAGCAATGTCTCTGCTGTTGAGCTGCAAAATATTCAATATTGCTCTTCCTATCCAGTGAATTGCCTCAAAGCTACATAGTCACGTTAGGACACCTTAAGTCTTACCTAATTTGCTGTACTCCTAGTAACACACAATGGCTAGCTTTTGATGTCAAATAATGTGTAAACCCATCCTTAGTTCTTCACTTGTATTTCAATTCCAGAGAGTCTGAGTATGCACATGTACACTAGGAGATTTAAAAAATTAAACTCACAAAGGGAAACACTGGTCAAAGGATTCCAGATTTATGCTACAAGCTTACTTTGAGGGGTTGGTTGAAGTATATTGGCTTGGATTTTCAGTAAATGTAAAATTTAAAGCACTGGAAAAATGGACGAAAGAAAGCAGTCCGCAAGTGTAGTGGGACTAATATCCCTCCATGTCTCCCCCATAATGGTACCAGTAAGCAAAACAGATGACCAGACAGAGTGTTTCTGTTCTGCAAAACTTATAATTAAGATATCTCTCTGAAGTGTGTTAAACAGGCTTTGCTTACTTTCTAGGGAATATCAGTTCAATGTCAGTGATATACCTAGTTCTTTACGATAACTGTCAATACCTCAGTACTTTACTCAGGAAAGCTCAGAGATTAAATCAGTTAAAACTGGATTATTTTACAGTTTGTAAGAGAGATGTCCCTGGAGATGGAGAGGTTATCTGTTACCTTGCATATAATTCCAGCATTTTTTACACTGAAGGTGTTAATTATGTACCATAGCTCTGCAGATGTTGAGGAGTCTAAGGAAAAATTTGTTTTCCTTTAAGAAAGTTCATGTTTCGATATGTTAATAGTAATAATAATAATAAAGTAGTCCCATCTCTTCATGTTTATTTCATGTTGGAAGCTTGAGCTTTCCTGAACACGTTTATGTACTTTCTGGTGGGGGAAAAAGCTACCAGTAAAATATTTAAAACATTAAATTGTCTAAGTGATTTAAGGTTTTAGCAACACAGAAATTATGTTTAAATTACAGGCTTTTTTTCATTCTGACTACATTGTGTTATGAGATTTCACTGAGTAGTACCTGAATAACAGAGATATCAATGGAATCCAGTACAGATGCGTGGTAGCAAAGTTATTGCATAGTTGTTTTAGACTTTTCAGACTTTAATAGTGATCATAATTCAGCCACGACATGGAAAGCTGGCTCTGTGTATTGCACTGAAGTATTCCCGTTTAAGAGTCTGGTGACTCTATTCTGTCACAAACTTAAACTTGCAAAGCAGAATCATAGAATGGTTTGGGTTGGAAGGGACCTTAAAGATCATCTCGTTCCAACCCCTTGCCATGGGCAGGGACTCCTTTCACCAGACCAGGTCGCTCAAAATCCCAGTCAACTTGGCCTTGAACACTTCCAGGGAGGGGGCATCCACAGCTTCTCTGGGCAGCCTGTCCCAGTGTCTCCCCACCCTCATCATGAAGAATTTCTTCCTAATACCTAATTTAGATCTACCTTCTTTTGGTTTAAAACCATTACCCCTTGTTCTGTCACCACAGACACACCACAGCCTTGGTGAAAAGTCTGTCCCCATATGTTTTATAAGCTCTCTTTAAGTATTGAAAGGCTGCACTGAGGTTTCCCCAGAGCCTTCTGTTCTCCAGGCTGAATAACCCCAACTGTTTCAGCCTGTCTTCACAGGCGTGGTGTTCCAGACCTTGGATGAATTTCATGGCCATCCTCTGGACCCACTCTAACAGGCCCATGTCTTTCTTGTATTGGGGACCCCAGAGCTGGATGTAGTACTCCAGGCGAGCTCTCATGGGACTGGAGTAGAGAGGAGAATAAGGTATCTATGATGGCACTTGTAGTTAGTCCAATCCTTAAGTTAGATCTACATAAACATTTTCCTATAGCATGTTGCCCAGAAAATAAAACAGGCTTTTAAATAAAATAAGCTTAATTCTATTATAAACTAAACCAATTTTCTTTTAAACAGAGAAAACTGAAATGCATGGGATTTAAAAAACCCAAAGAAAGCCAAAACAAAACACCCCCTTCTGTCCCCCCCCCCCC